>JBCEWC010000032.1:0-102142 GCA_038996855.1 Solanum aculeatissimum | reverse complement strand
TGAGCCCTTTGTCCAAGGGCAATATCTACTTTCCTCTTCCTTGTATTGTTTTTACTTTCTTTCTTCATGACTTGAGGGTGAGCCCGGATTATGTCGAGGCCCCACTCTATCTTATGTAGAGGCTTTGTTGGACTTGTTAGGCTCTTGCACGTTGTATTATGCTTTATTGAGATGTTATGACTATTGGGTTATGTTATAGAAATGATGTTCCGATTATGCTTATGATTATGTTTATGGAACTGTGAATGTTGGGAATGTGCTTATGTGGAAAGTCCCCTAACCTGGTATGCCCCTATAGCTTGAGTCCTACTTACCCGCCCCTTAGAAATACTTGTTATGTGCTATGTGATTCATGCGCATCCCATTCCCGGCAACATCGCCATAGCTTGAGTCCAAAGCCTCCTTTTCCCTAGAATTATGTTTTATGTGTTTACTTTTCCGCGCTTCCGAACTGATAATGTGAGTGATGATGCTATGATGTCTTGATCGAGGACCTTCGGGTTCTCCTTCGCCATGTCTCATCTAGGCCCCATTTTTGGGTCATGACACTTGTCTCTTCAGCAAACCCTCAAGGATTCTATATTTATGTTATGTTCTATTCGAGAACTAGACATTAAGGCTTGTACTTTCTTCCGAGTATTGTTGTCTAGTGGCTTTTACATGTGACACTAGTTCTGGAATGGTTGTAGTTTGGATTCCTTATGTTTATCTACTACCTTAGACTATTCATCTTCTGCTTTTATTATTATATTGGGTTGTTTAGGTTTGGGTTGACTCGCCTTAGTGAGTTAGGTAAGTGTCATCACAACCGAATTTGGGTTGTGACAATTATACAAATAGAAATATCAAAATATCACCTACCTCGAAACAAGCCTTGAAGTTCTATAGAACCATAGCTTTTCTTGCTTTGCAAAATCCTAACTCGTTCTTGGTCTATAAATAATTAAGGAAATACAATAAGCAATAAATAATGACTTCAATTATCCAAATTATATCAAAATCCTAATCCTCTGCCACTTTTATGATGATCTCCCCCAACTAGGGCTTTCCACCACCATTAATTGCAGGTCAAAATCTTTCTCCTTAAAAATTCTCCTAGATTATAAGGTCTAGAAATCGATTTATGAGATAGATGAAAGTTTAACTTACTTTTATTGATGAAATAGGTGGAAAACTGAATAAAAATTGTCCTAGGTCACTTCTGGTCTCTCAAGGATGAGTGGAGAAATAAAAATGAATTTACGACTTTTCAGACTTAAAACCCGTGACTGTCCCGCCATGGCGGTCATTTATCTTGCCATGGCAGCATCACCATAGCGAAATTCATCCCAATGTGGCAGATTGCACAAAGACAGAAACTTTGATTCCTAAGTACCCATTTCACAACACACCCTCAAACTATGACGTTCAAAATTATTCCATTTGCGCCAAGATCGATTTCGAGAGTTCTACTTACATGAATTCAATTTTGTAAAGATGTACAATCCCCTTATCATCTTGGCTATCAACTCAAAAGATCAAACTTATAAATCAGCCCTCAATCCATTAACGAATTTTCTTATACCTCACATGACTCAGATTTTTTCCCAACCTGACTGACGCTAAAAATTTTCAAGTTACTACTTAGAAATTTTCTTGGTCCAATCTCCTTCCTGGTTGACCTACCCATAATATATATCGATATAGATACTTGTTCGTTAATTTTATCAATTATATTTTAGAATGTTGTCCTCACTTATAATTCAAAACCCCCAAATTTCAAATTTTAGCTCCCTCTCGCATTTGCAAAGATCGAGAAAGAGTTGTACCCAAAAATCAAAAAGTGTGATATAAATGCGGCAATAATTGCAAAGATGAAGTCAACTGCAGAACTCTAACATGTTTCATTCTCTTTCTCTTATAAGCACAATTGAGCGTGTACATGGATCGAGTTGGTTCAAATTTTTCAATAGCAAATTAAACTATTTGTGTCAAGTTTTTAAATACAGAAACTAAATTAAACTAATAAAACTCAAATTTTTCAGCCTCGATTTTTGTCGAATTTCTCATATTTTTAAAATGTTTTGGGTTTCTTCGGATTTCTCGTGTTTTCGAATTTTTTTTTGAATTTTTCAATAAAGTGTCCATAAAAACAAATAAATTAACTTGTGCTTCAAATTGATGTTTCTTTAGTCCTACCAAAATTGAAATATCTAGGGTGTTTCTTAAGAAAAACATAAAATATGATATGAGTGAAGACACTAAAATATTCAACAAAAAATAATAATGAGATTGCATAAAATAAACATCGTAAATAAATAAGTCATAGTGAAAATAGCCTTAATTTTCAATTACTAAATCATGCTAAAATAAGTCATAATGAAAATATCATAACTTTAAAAATATTAAATCATGCAAAAATAAGTATAATAAGTATTTATTAATTACATACGTAAACACTAAAGAAAAATTAAAATTAGGTTATGTGTCTTAATTATTGAAACCAATGTAAAACTGTCATTCTTAGTGTAGGATGAATTTGTATTTATTTATTTATTTTTGCTAACATTAGTATTGATTGATTTTTTTATCTGAGCATTAGAGTTACTAATATGAAAAACTTACCTAAATAAATCGTATTTATAGATATATAATTTTAATGCATGTATAATTCACTTTTAAAGCATAATTCAGATTTTTAATCAAAATAAACCTAATACATTTTAAGACACTTATAATACATCTATATTGCATGAAAATTTATTTTTATACATAAAATAATACATCTATATTATTTTTAACACATAATACAATTTTTTTACTCTAATAAATATAATATATTTTAATACATTTATAGTTCATATAATTTACTTTTAATACATAGTACAGTTGCTATAAATGGTAAATATTTTCTAAATATGGTGTGCCTAGGTAATAAATAAAAAAACATATTAAAAATAGTAAATATTTTATAAAAGAAACTCAAAAGGATAATTATCTCTATTAATATTTATGGACTATATAACCTTAATTAGGTCATCCAAAATTCTAAGTGAAACTTGAAATAATATATTAAAAGATAAAAACTATGAAAAATTATAAGAAATTTTATCAAAATAAATACTTTTATATTTAAAATACAGTTTAAATATATACATATATATATATATACCTACCTTTTAAAATTAAAATCAAACCAAATATAATTGGGGGATTTTTTACAGCATCAAACCAAGTTAAACTAAATCACTGATGGAATTTTCTTTCGCGAGTTGACTCAATTTGCAGTTTAAGTTGATTTTTTGTTTAATTTCATTCAGCCCTAAGCAGAACAAATGCAAGAATAATTTAAGATAAGCTAATTAAATAGGCATAAGCTTCATGAAAATGAAAGTCTATGCGAAAGTAACTTTGACTATTCCAGATGTTTCTTGACCCAATAATATCGTGCTTCAACAACTTTTGCCACCAAAAAGCAAAGCCTACCAACAAAAAGAAGATTAGCATTTCCCTAATGTTATGCTTTCTTTAGACAAATTATTGTAAGGGTGCAGAAAGGAATTTGTCACAATTTTTTATTTTGACATTTTAATTATGGCTTGTTCTAACACATTTTAATATCATTAAAAATATACTTTTTAAACGTAAATAAATAATATGGTTGAGTGTGTGCATTACACTTTTTTCTAAGAGAGTGAAAATCAAAAAATTATTTATTTAAAATCTGATTTTATTTTCTGTCACCATCAATATCATTATTTTTAACCTGCGAGACATTAAAACAAAAAAAAAATCTTTTTTTTTATTGAAAGATTTTAAAATTTTATTCAAGATTCAAACATTCCCATGGGGCCAAACACACGCACAACCCCTTTAACATGTTCTTAATTTTTATTTTGGTATTCTATTTTAGTCTTATTTTATTTTAACCATTCAACTCTATTTTTTATGTATCATTTAAACAAAATAATATCAATTCTATGATTCTCTTCTTTTTTTTTTTAAATAGTACATATGCTCTTCAATTGCAATTTGACAGATGAACATTGATTTTTTTTTTAAAAATATTAATTTTTTTTTGAAGTTTCTCTATATTTATACGTGAAAAATAATCCTAAAGAATCTGTTGATTTTCTTTCTTAAAAATATTAATGACAACCCAACGAAGTCTGACGAGTTTTAGCATATTTTTAGTAGTGTTATTAGCAACAAACAAGAGATTCTTTTTGTTTTGTTTTTTACTTGTATTGAAGATTGATTGAGTTGAATGAAAAATTAGAAAACTAGTATTTGAGTTAGATAGCTTGGATATGGAAAACAATACGTGATTTTATTTACTTTAATTGATTGTTTAAGAAAAAAATCGACACACTTTCCTCTATTATTTTTCATTAAAAAATGTAGAGAAGCACTAAAAAAAATTATGTTTAAAACCAATTAATGTTCATCTATCAATTTTTCTAAAGAAATTTCGAAAACTAACAGACAAAAGTCGATTTTTAAGATAAAAAAAAGTGAAAATAAAGAACGTGAATAAAAAATAAAAAAAATTATAAATAAATATTTTGTGTTTAAATGGTGCATAAAAAATGGAGTTGAAGGGTTAAAATGGAACAAGGGTAAGATAGAGTGCCAAAATGAAAAATGAGGGCAAGTTAGAGGGATTGTGTATGTTTTTAGTGGATTTTTGTGCTATGTCATGGTGTGTGAAGTACATTCTCCCACTTTGTTGACTCCGGAACAGAAGTGTCTAAATGGAACATGAAAATTGAAGTTGAAGAGTTAAAATAGAATAAGTTTGAGTTAGAATGCCAAAATAAAATGTAGGGACAAATTTAAAGATGTGCATATCTTTCTAAATTGCAAACCAAACATTGTATTAATTTTATACATAAATAATTTACCTCCTAATCAATTACCAAACATAATATTATTACTTATATAAAATTTAAACCCCACATAATTCACATGTAAACCAACTACCTACCTCCCCTTATTTTATTCCACAATATGAGAGATTAGCTAGCTAGCAAGAAAAATAGTGTATACAATTACTTTCTTTGGTGGGATACTTTCAATCTTGATAAAAAGGTTCTTTCCATAAGAGAAGTCAAAATGCAACTTTTTAGGTCTCACAGAATTTAGAACGTGGCTTAGTTATATTCGTATTTTGTGCATTTGTATTAGTGAGATAATTAGTAAATAAACTTAGCCAAATTAAGAAAAAAGAAAAAAAGGTTTTCATTGTTTGAAGGCATCCATTGATAATGACTCTTGCTCAATTTGAAGACAACCACGAAGGTATTGACTTAATATTTCAACTTTAAAGGGTGACAATAAGTCAATAATTAAACACTTAATGCTCATTCCATTGATGTGGGGATTTACTCGTTTGACTAATTTATCAGATTTTGTTAGTACCTCACTTTAAGACTAATCATTTTTTAATAGCCAACTTCATTGCTCATCACATGTCTAGTCCTAGATCGACTAATTCGATTTCACCTACAAACTCCCATTTATAAGAGATCCGCTTTATCATCTATACTATATTAAAAACATGAATATCCTTGAAAATGTTGTTTCAACTTTTTGCCTTGATTCCTCTTAAGATAAAATAGTTTTTTCACAAAATTTTCAATTATTATATTATTCTTTTAAATATTAAATATAATAAACATAAGAAAAATTCAATGGTAAAGATTTTTTTATTATGATTAAATTCTTACACAAAGAAATTTTTTTCAACTAAAATAGACTTGATCCAGAAAGAAAATAGTCAAAAAAAAATCTCAAATAACATGTTTGACAAATAACTAAAATAGACCTTTCCACATGACATGTTTAAGGTCACAAGATTAAATGACATTTTGGTAAATTTGACATAACTTTAATTTAGAACCAAAAGATTAAAAGTCTTTTTTTTACTTTTTAAAACTCCATGCCAAGTCAAATTAGGTTTTTTTTTAAGGGAGAAAGTTTTAACTTCATGTTGATGTAGAAATTATAAGTCGTAAGCTGTGAAATAGTCTTTTCTAAGAGTAAAACATTTGTACGAAAGACTACCCAATACTTGAAGTTTAGACCTCACCTTAACCGATGTAATATGAATTACTTATTTAAATGGATTTACGTAATTGAATTAGAAATTAATTGAAAGTATGATGGTATATATATTTTGTGAAGTTAAATTAAAATCTCATGTGAAAACGGAATTGGTGTTGTATTTTACTTGTGCAACGCAACATATGGAGTCAAATTAAACACATAGTCATACTAATTTTACATAGTATCATCAATATATTCTGATATGTTTTAAAACTAATTAATATTTGAATGGTCCAAATTAAATAGGTGTCTAAAAGTTCCACTTAGGAAAACATTCTATAAATAACCAAGCCAACACACTAGAAAAAATCAAATCGTAACGTGGCCTTATTTATCTCTAGTTTACTCTTCTTTCCTAATAATTTCCCTAGTTAAACTCCAACAACACAACCTCAAACTCTTGAGATCAGAGACATTTTCTTTATACGAATTAAATACATGTCTCAAAGGTCAGATTTGTCCCTTTAATGTTAAGGAGTTGTGATTTTTAATGATCTTTCATCTTTTAAATATTTTTTTGTTTTGTTGCAGCGTGTTAACCAACTTCTTTTCAAGAATCTGCTTTTAAATTGCTTTCATCAAAAAGTTAAATTCTGGTACGCGACTTCGATATGCATCTTTTTGTTTTCCTTGACACTATTTCATGCCATTCAATTTTTTTGTTTTCTTTGACACTATTGCTTTCATGCATGTACACAATGAGAAATAGTTTTGTTTTTTTTATTGTTCTTTTTTATTTAGTAGATTGATATTAATTTATTAAAAATATAAATAAATAAATAAGAATATGTACAATTTTACATAGGATTGAATCTGACTGATCATGAAAGAAATTTGTGTGTGTAACTCATACACTAGAGGGCGAATTGAGAATCTCTAAGTCATATATTCTATTAGTGTATATAGTTACAACTAATTTTCCTATATGTACGGCAATCAACTTAAATACATGATTTTACAATAACATCACGGATTTAGAATATGAATATGTTACTATAAAAAATAAAAAAATATTGAGCAAGAGTTGATCCCTAAGTCCTCAAACTATATTAATATACATTCAACCAAGTGCACATTTTTACCTTCTTGTCGCATTAGAGTCAAAGTGTAATATTTAGGATTAATATGTATTACTAAAAACTTAGAACAATAACTTTAGAGAATTTTGTAAGAAACAAAAAAATAGAACGCTAGGAGCTCATTCCAATCTTCGAGATCCAAAAGTAGCTTTGCATGAAAAGTAGTCATTGGCAGGAACTCGTACTGTAATCTACAGGATGCAGAAGTGTAGTATGAGTACCAAACAAATAGTACTCAATTTGACATACGTTAACTGAGCTCCACAGATAATGCAAGTATAAATAACATATAAATAAAGAAAGTACAGCACAAGTAACTATATAGAAGGTAATAATCAAGATAGACAAAGCAATAAAAATGAAAATATGGGCCATAAGGGGTTAAAAAAATCAAGTAAAAGATTGTACATGAAGCGCGAGTCGGAAAACCTACCAGCAAAGAACATTCATCGGCAGCTACTTCTAAGCAACTTAACAACCTAAAGACTAATTAATCCAACTCAACCTAACAGGGGCATCATATTAAGTCAAGAATAAGTCAAACAAATAACCAGGTAACAACAAAATACCAAATAAGTATACTTATAACCAAATAATAACCAACCAGATGCCCATACCTTCGAATGGTACAGTTGCAACCATAACTCAACTGGCCTCCCATATGACTAGGAGTGTCAAACAAGAACCAATATATACTAGTGATAAGCAATGCATATAAATCCAAGAGATGCAGTAAAACCATCTGAACCATCAGTCACGTGCACCAACAATAATCAAGTGAATAGACAGATCCCAACCAAGCTATCAAGGTAGGACCCATGTGATACTTTCATCTGGTATAGTGGTACTATGGCTAGAGGGTTCCATGGGAAACGCAAAAATTTGTATACACTACCCAGGATCAAATCGGGCCTTATAATAAGTTATCTTCATCGGTGGTATTAGAGGAATAAGCAGTCATACCAATGTAGAAAAAAAGGATGATGCACCAGCTAGTTAAGTCAGAACTGAGGACATCCCAGATACCTCCAAAGTTACAAGTAAAAAGGACCACATTGTCGATGCCTCATAAGTATAAAAATTTAGAGTCAAGTGATTTAGGTGGTACGAATCCTGTTAAAACTAGTTCAAAGTCAATAGGATGATAATACTTCTTTTCATGCATAATAAGGATGAACCAAATGCATGATTCAAAATCGTGCCACAAAATATATGAGAATATGAGCAACCAATACAATGTACGTCATCACCAATATTGTCACGATCTAATTTCTCGGATTATGATGGCACCTACCGTCAACCCACCAGTAGGTAAGCCTAGCGTCATAGGCAATGGACTACCTTAAGCGAAAGAAAAGAAGCAAAGAAGAAGAAGAAGAAGAAATTAGGAAGGAAGGAAGGCTGAGAACAATACAATAAGATAACATCAAAGACCTGGTATCAATCAGTAGTCAAACTACTAAACCAAAAATAAAGGGATACAAAACTTATACAAACACACTAACAATATAAGAGTACAAAATCTCTCCGAATATAAGATGAAGACTAGTCTAAGATAAAAGTAGAAGGAGATAGACAGTTCTGAATGCCAGAAGCTCACCCAAGACTCTGAATCCCAAGATCTTCTCCGCACAATATTCAAGTCAATAATGAAAATTCGTACTTTGATATGCAAAGTGCATAAGTATAGTATAAGTACGAACAAGTAGCATATGTCGACTGAGCTCCAAATATAAAGAAAGTATAAAGGATATGTAAACATTGAGCATATATCATAAGTAACTAAACAAGAATAAAATAGATGTCTGCAATAAGCGATCGTTGATATAAGAAAAGGAAGAAAAGAGGGAAACAAGCAAAGGAAAAAAGAGACGTACCTGGTGGCTCCAACCCAGAACCTAAGACAATGACACACTACAAAGGAGGACACCTAAGAGATAATCTACTAAAAGTTTAAAACACAAATACCGTATAAAGGCCCAAAGGGTCGTGGAAACACAATCCCTGCATAAAAAGGTTAGATAAAAATTAACAAGGACAATAACTATTTTTAAATAAGAGACCACCTTTTATACTGCCACAAGTTCACTCGTAGTTAAACAATACTTTATCGAGCCCCTCTGTGCCCAGAAAGTTCACTCACAATCAAAAAAAACTCGTACGACATATCATACTACCGATGAGTACAAACCAATATATTGGTGATAGGCAATGCACATGAATGATAGTTATGCAATAAAAACAAGTAATAGCATCAGTGTCATATGTCACAATCCAAGGTATATACACCCACTTCCCTCCCAGCCAAAAAGTAGGACATATGCGCCTCTCTAGGATCACTATAGGGGATGGGGATCGCCTATATATACTTGTATGGGCCCGATCTACGTCTTATCTCAATATTTGTATATCAATATGTATCCTCAATCTCTATGATCCACTCTATCATAGTGGTCGAAGATATAAATAAAATCAATATAAAAAAGGTCAGGGGCTCATCGATCGAATAAAACATATAACGAGCGCATCCTAGATGCCTTAGCCCCAAATATAATGAGCACATCCTAGATGTCTCCGGTCCAAGTTTCAAGTAGTAAAGGTAGTAAAACACCCATTTAAAAAATTAGTGGAAAATAGCACAGGTAAACACTCAATTTTATCAAAACAATGCTAGGAACCAATGCATGCACCCTAGGTTGTACTGCAATCATGCATGAAGAATAACCAATGCAATGCATACCCTCACTAGTATCCAAACAACACGTATAATCACATATAAAGTATTATTGTAAGTACCTAACTCCTAGAGCATAGAAACAACCTGAAAGTACCATCGATCTCTTATCAAGGCCTAGGGCTCAAATGTACCTCGCAAAGTCAATAATAATGCCAAGTGAATCTCAACTCTAAACGGATAACAAGAAGGAAATTATAAAAAACAAGTGTTCAACAGGGCAATCGTTAGCCTCCAAATTTGACTGAAAATATATTCCCAATGATACAAGAACGGTTAATCACCATCCAACGGTTATGGAGGAAATATAAAGGAATCTAGCATTTAATTTTGAAATAGGGGCAATATTTACTCACAAGCCTAGCCAGGTGAAAATCACTATACCAGGGCTACATCATGACTTCCATACTAGTGAAGGTTACTAAATCTTAGAAAATGTCCATAATAAGGACTAAAGGATTAGGTATCACCCCAAACTCAAGCTAAAGTACTAATCAGGCCTATGACCGTAAACCTCGACAAACCACCCCAAATAGGCTAACAAGGCTAGACTAAAGCATAACTAACAACTTTATCATCCCAGGTAAGAATCACATAAGGACAAACTAGTCTAAGGACTGGGGATAATGAAATATGAACCAAGGATTGAATCCTAACTCATCACATACAATCCAAATCACAAGAAGTTTATACTAAACAATACCTTATTAAGCTCAATCATAAGGAAAGTAGACCATAGCCTACCTCGAAGCCGATCAAGCACACACCAAGTCCACCTCTTGAGAGCTTTCCATGCTTGAATCACCTCCAAATATGTTGCCATACTTTCAAAATATTGATCACCTCGTCAATACGAATGTTTTGATACCAAAATCATATTTTTCAGAGGCGGACCTAAAATTGGGTCTAAAATAGGACTATGAGACTTGTGATAAGAATCACAAAATCGACCCCGTTAAAGGGTTCTAAATACATTATAGAGCTTGTACCCCCAAAATAGGGCACAAATTAATGCTCAAAACAGGAAAAATCAGCCTATCATATATAACATCATCATTAAAGCTTAAAACTAAGCCAGGGCAGCCCTTTTAGGGTAGAAATTACCTCAAACCAATGTAAGGCCTTACATGCTTCTCGAAACACACTAACACATACCCACAATCCACACAAACTCAGCACAGTTGGAATTACCCAAAATTGAGCTCCACAACTGTCAAAATATTAATGCGAAAATAGGGGTTGGGTTGGTTGCATGTCTAATCTAAAATTAAAAGATTAGAAAAAACCTTTATCCCAATCGTGGAAGCATAGGCTCGCGATCGCGACCCTCTTAAGGATTGGCCATCGCGATCGAGTAGGCTAAGCCCGCAATTGCAGAGAAAAAGGCAGCATGACCTCGCGATCATGACCTTAGGCTACACGATGGCGGAGGCTTAGATCTTTGGCATTCATGACCGCGATCCCATGGTCCATGATCGCGAAGGTCATTGACCTACACTAGAAAATGCTACATTAGCTAAAATGGCCAAGTACCAATCTCTGACCGAGTGCTCAGGATTCGTTTGAAACCCCGTGTGTGCAAACAAGTTATGCTACCCCATTAAAGTCAATGGTCTAGACTCAATGGCATAGTCAAAATTTTCAACAGAGGTCATCTCGATAAAAAGTGGATGCCACACCCACGCATCATTCTAATAAAAAATCTATAAAGGGATTTAGAATAAGATCAAAAGCCTCATGACATGCACAAAAGATCATTCTAGACCAAAATCGACGTTCTAGAGTTAACCGTGCTGATGGATTTAACATTTGAGCATGATATCTACGAATGTTGACTAAAGTCAATTTGGGGCCAAATTTCAATAGCCAAAATGCTAAATAGTTTAAACTCGCACTAAAGGCCTCGGTACTCAAATCGATCATGCTTCAAGCCTAATTTGTTTATTTCAGAGCTGATGGAACTATTAGAATTTCATTTTGAGGTCATGTACCTATATTTTTTATCGAAGTCAACTTTTCAAGTTATAAGGACCTCTAAACACAAAATATTGCACAAAATCCAAATAAATGACCAGGTGACTATAGAGAAGCTATAAATGTTGAAAAGAATAAAGAGAGAAGGAAATGACTTGGAGGGTCATTACAACATCCACTACTAAAAGGACTTTCATCCTTGAAAGTCAAGGACAATCACAGTCTTAAATCACGAAATGACGAGCATGCTCCACCAGATCCACAGGCACCCTTACGAAGCAAAAACCACTAGGATATAGCTAGGGTTGTTTATCGGGTGGATAAGGTGGATAATTTTACTTAACGATTTGGCTTATCGGATATTAATTTTTAAATTTACTAAACCGCTATCCAACCTATAAGATATTGGTTGGTTCGATAACAGATTAGGAATTATTGAATAGTTATCGGATGATGTATCAGTTAACCTCTAATGTTTATGGTATTGTTTTATGAACACATAGCCACACTTTACAAAAAATGACTTCTTTTTCATTATTTTAAATGTAGCGAGTCCGTGAGTATTGAAAGAAAAAATAATAGTATTAAAAATACTTGAACACTTGTCTTACATAAAATAAATAAGACAAAATATATATAATTATAGAAAAATAAATAAGTTATGCCTTTAGGAGTTAGGACTAACAAAGAAAAAATATATAATTATTCTTATATATTATGGTAAAATATTAAATAAGACTAATATACCTAAAATAAAAATATAAGTATAGTAATTTTTAATGGGTTTATGGTTTACCCGATAAGAAAATTGAGTAATCTGCCCCCACACCAATAAGCCGTTAATTATAAAACTTTAAATAGTTCCCTAACCATTTATTCGATAACCCAATACCAATAAGCCAATAAGTCAATTATGTGATTGGCTTATCGGTTACGGTTCAATTTTGAACACCCCTAGATATAGCTCTAGCCTAGAGGAAAACTCAAACTTGCTTCAAAAACTCTAAAAGCTCTTCCAAATCCTTACTTTTCACCAATCCCCACTCAACTGAACCAAAAATAGTTAGAATTACCAAAATCACCCAAAATATCTAAAATCACACTGAAACCACTAGATTACATAATGCAGAACCATAGGAGGAACAAAAACGGTCTTACTCAATTCCAAAATCCACCATTTTTGTCTATTAGAAGCATTTTGTCGATCCTTATCTATTGTGAACTTTTCCAATACAGTCTGCATTCTGTCTACCAAATTTCACATCACCAGCTTCGAAAGAATCACATACACCATCTGAATATCAAAATACAACAATAATCAAAACAAGGAACATATTTAGAGTAAAAACCCAAATTCACACTTAGCTCTTAAAATCAACAATGTTAGATTGAAATGACTTTTCTGAAATCTTACCACCCTCTTTTTACCAGAATGACTTTAAGGAAACCAACACCATAAGCCCACAAGCTACTCTTGTGTCGAAAATCAAGGTCAACACTATAGTCCAAGAAATACTATGTTGGTAGGTAACCATAAACACGGTGGTCTGACCGTTGATGACCCAAAAATACCAACTCCACTCATAAAACCCCACAAGCTACCAAGCATGACAAAATGAACGCTCATAGTGCAAACACAAGCTCATACACTCCACAAATTATCTTGACCCTATCATGAGATGAATCTTTTATGTAAAATCTCATTCACCAACCAAAAACACGTCTACTTATCAACCATACCTTCAAAATCTACCACCCCAGTGCAAAGAATCTACTACATCATTAATGAGTCATAACAAGGAATCTCACCTCCAAAAATCTAGCTAGCCATATGAAGGAACAACTCTCCTTCCACTTTCTCCCAACTCAAACACAACTACCCAACACTACCTCACAGAACCAGTCGAAACACTGACTTAGCCATCAGACCGACCCTGATGAAACAATCTAGCTATATTAAAAAGACCCATCATGAAATCTACAACTATCATTTCCCACTTCTATTTTTTAAAAAATAGGCATTCTCTAAAGTAAACCCGCTAAACTAATAAAAATGCTTCAAATCTCAATACATCTTTGTGACATTTGGATGAATAGAGTACCATGAACCATGAGATGTTGTCAACGCCCTTAGAATTACAATATCCACTCAGGGAATACAAATACTTTCCTTAAAATTGAGCACATCACCTGCATCAAAAGCAACATCTTATGCCTTGTCAGACACCGTCTTCTTTATAATCTCTTTAAAAATATCTTATGCAAACTGCGTGAGTTTCATCTCTTCAATAAAAATGGCTTTCTCCTAAATATTGGCCAGCACTCCACCTTTCTCTAAGATGTCTAACTTCATGAACTTGATCTCCAATGCCTGAATGTCTCTAGCCAAGGGTCTCTTAGATGCACCCAAACAAGTTAGACAACTCATACTAATTGGTTTCCAGATTAATGCATTTGCCACCATATTAGCCTTACCCAAATGATATTAAATGGTGACATCATAATCTTTAATCAACTACATCCTCCTTCACTGTCTCAAATTCAAGTCATTTTGAGTGAACACATACTGCAAACTGCGATAATCAATAAACATTTCATACTTGACATTATATAGATAATATTGCTAGATTTTGAGAGCAAACACTACCATTGCTAACTTCAAATCATGCATTGAGTAGTTTCTCTCATGAACCTTCTATTATTGTGAGGCATACGCTTGACATTTTTATCCCACATCAACTCAACACACAAGCCCGAATGTGAAACATCATAATTAATAGTAAAAAAAATTCTTCAATCGGCAATGTTAAGATTAGATCTGTAGTAATAAGAGTCTTGAGATTTTGAAAGCTCTCATTACATTTGTCGGTCCACTCAAAAGATATGTTTTTTTGAGTCAGCCTTATCAAGTGCATAGACATAGAAGCAAAATTCTTCATAAATGTTGGCAACAGCTGGTAAGCCCATAAAACTCCTAACCTTAGTTATTGAACTAGGCCAAATCCAATTCTTGACTATTTTAATCCTTGGGGATCTACCATAACCCCTCCTTTGAATACATATTCCCTAAAAAGGCATAAACACAACCAGAATTCACACTTAAAAAAATTTATATACAACTTATGTTTCCCCAAGATACCCAGAACAATAGAAGATGGTTTGCATGATCTTCTAACCAAAATGTCATCAATAAATACAATCACAAATGAATTCAGGAAGGATTTTAACACCCTGTTCATCAAACCCATGAAGGCTACATGTCCATTGGTCAACCCAAATAATATTACCAAAAACTAGTAATGTCCATATTGAGTTATGAATGTCATTTTAGGTCCATCCTCAGTCCTAATATTTAGCTAATGGTAATAGTAATCACACCTTAGAATAATTTGTAAAAATATTGATGTACCCTACAATTAACCAAACATATTATCTATACGAGGCAAATGAGTACTTATTTTGGATGGTAACCCTATTCAACTACCAAATGCACATCCTTATACTAATCATATTTTTTCTTAACAAACAAGGTTGTGGCATCGCACATGAAAGTACCAGGATATAAACCTTTATCAAAGAGCTCTTGGATTTGAGTCTTAAGCTCTCTTAACTCTATCAGAGTTGTGCAATATGAAGGAATAGAGATGGGGTAAGTGCTAGATCTAGGTTAATGCTGGAATCTATATTATTATCAAGAAGCATACCTGGAAAATCAATAGGAATCATCTCTTTAAACTTGGATACTACAGGAATAGACTCCACAGAGGGGGACTTTGCATCAACACCTCAAATATAAGACAAATATGCCAAACAACCCTGCCTCATTAGTATTCTAGCACGGATAAAAGATATGACCTTAGATGGCTTAGGTTTGTACATCACTTCCTACTCTAACCTTTCCCTACTTGAAATCTCTAAAATCACAATCTTAGCATTACAGTTAAACAATGCATGATAAGAGAACAACCAAGTTATGCTTAGGATCACATTAAAATCAATCATAACCAAAATCACAAAATCAACTTTCATGATCTATCACACCCTGAAAGGGTATCCTAGGCATAGAAGACACTCAAAAATCATTGTTGCTCCCCAATCAAACCACTTGGATTAATTCACTCATTCAATCATTCAGTGAATGACTCAAATAAGTTTTAAGAAGAACAATATGATGGGTTAGTCAAATCAACAACTTAATAAGGAAATAGTTTTTATCCTAAATAAAATAATTCCAATGAATTCAAGTATGTAGGTAATAGTTTTTAAAATAATTATCTGAATAGAAACAGTAACTCTACTCTATCACTGTCTATGAAGCCTTTATCCTTAACCATCTATCAAGAAGGTTCTAGTAACAAGTCCATGGATACCTCAATGACTACTAAAATAATGAAAGGCATTGACTTAGAAGGGTTCCCCCAAATGCAAGGAGGGCTCATCATAAAGCTGGAATGACAAATCTTCAACAGCGTGCTTTTTGAGGATTTCTAAATCTTGTATCTGCATCAGAATGATCCAGCACCAAATGGCATCAAAGATATGTAAAATAACTAAAAAACAATAGTCTTAAGGTATACTCAACTCTGATATCTCAACTTAGATAACACAAAACTAAACTTAGTGAAATAAAATAAGTTTTAAGGTAAAATATGTTTTAGGAAAGCTCAATAATAAGTAACACAGTCTCATCATTTTGAGTACTATCATGTCCTATTTAGAAGTTTCTCTAATCGACATCCATCACCTATGAGCAGGTGATATACAATGAAGCAATGTCCTTACCATATTTGTCCAATACTTTGCCAAGGTAAGCGTCACAATCCAACTTTATTGGTCATGACGATGACTACCTTACCCCTGATAGGCAAGTCTAACCCTATCCCAAAATAGCTAGTAACGACCATAAATGAACAATTTAACCAAACTAACATAACACCAAGCTAATATTAGGAATCCATCAACATAACAACAATAAAATATCTCCTCGTAGGACCTGAGAGTCACCTGTACAGGACTATTATAGACAAGATATAACACACTAACCATAATACAGCTCTATATACATATACAGGACAGAAATAATATACAGGGTAAGTCTCGAATCATAAAAGATAGTCACAAATACAGAAGGAGTCTGAAAGGATCCACGGACGTTCAATGCTCACCACTAGTCTCTGAATATTGTTATCATAGAAAGAATCACCAATGTTGGCTCGTGCTATGACCTGCACCACAAAATATATGCAAAGTGTAGGGGTAAGTACCATGGATATGGTACCCAATAGGCATCATAGGTCGACTAAGTAAAAATAGTAAATAAGGCAGGAATAAATCAGAATATAATTCCACAGCTGATGCCTACTAAAACCAAGTAATGTATATCTAAGGTGGACATTAACTCAAATCTACCATAACTAGATAATGCATATCTATACCAATGGATGTAAGTAGAATCTGAACAATAATAGAGTGATATATGTAGGTGTAAGGCCCTACCGACTAAGCCTGTACGTCAACTGAACTCCCATAAGCCCGGGCAATACACCCATGCATAATGAAGGGTGAATAGGTGTAGGGCTACGAATGTCAAGTATGAATTGAGCTTCTAACCCAATCATGTACACATAATCACAACTCTAATAGAATCCTCTAGTTGAGATGCCATAATACTAATACCAAGCAAATTCGAGCAGTACTAACCCAAAACCATATAGGAAAAATAGGTAAGTGAGTGTAAGATACTATCTAACCTGAACCCTGTACACCCCATCGGTCCCCCATAAGACCAATGGGTACACTCGCACACCGAGTAGCCAAGTATATATCAATCGATCTCACACATAGTGACTTTAACTGTGAACATATAGGGACTTCAACCCTGAGTACATAGGGACTTTAACCCTAAACACATAGGGACTTTAACCCTGGACTAAACCTCAGGAAATGTCCTGGACTGGACACTAGGGTATGATAAACTCAGGAAATACCTTGGACTGGACATCAGGGTGCGGTAATTAGACTACAAACATCAGGCTATGTCCTGAATTCCAACATAAACTATAGACCTGAGATGAGCTCACACCGATGATACATAGGATGTAACCAAAATTGTACTCTACCCAACCCAAGTCTACTAATATGATCTACAAGAATTTACACCTCTCAAGTTACATCATACATCAATATAGTTATCTACCAATCATGACCAGCATGTGTCTAGGGCATCACTAGCCTAAACCTAGACTAAGGCCCAATAATAATAGATAATCATGAGTACGGTAAACAGTCAGAGTACTACCACATTATAGCAGATAACTGGGTAACAACCATCAATAGCATCAACATGAAAACATATACTCTATTCGCCTAGATAATCAACAATGTAATAGTTAATCAACATACTAATCATAAGTATTCTCAACAATGGTCAGATATTCAAAAGTACAACATATGCTTGATATACTAATCATAGGTAGACTCCTTATACATCCATATGTATACAGGTATATACAATATTCCTAGTCACAGTCATCAACTATAGCACTTAACGGTAGAAACCAACAAGTATAAGTGACAACATAATAAAACAAGTATATAATCAGTAAATACTATCAAGAACACGCATGAGGACTCAAGCCTCCACACCATGTTTCTCTTGGAAAATAGGTTCTTTGAGGTTGAGTATATTAGATCATTTTAGCGTGTTTTCCTTTAATATTAGCATGCCAGAACGTGGCACTCGATTCAATATATATCATGTCAAAATATGGCATCTGATCCCATAATATCGTGTCAAAAAGTGAAACTCAATCCAACTATGTCGTATCAAAATATGACACTCGATCCAAATATATCGTGTCGAAATATGACAATCGATTTAACTATATAATGTCAAAACATCACACCTGATCCAACTATATCATGTCAAAATGTAAAATTCGATCCAACTATATCATGTCAAAACATGACACCCGATCCAACTATATCATGTCAAAATGTGACACCCAATCCAGTTATATTTTGTTGGAATATGACACCTGATCCAACCATATATGTTGGAATATGATACCCGGTCTAACTACATCATCTCAAAATGTGATACCCAATCCAACTATATCATGTCAGAATATGACACTCGGTCCATCTATATTATGTCATCAGAACGTGACAGATAATCTAGCTATATCATGTCAAAACATGACACTCGATTCAGCTATATCATGTTAGAGCGTGAAACCTGGTCCAACTATATCATGTTGAAACGTGACACTCGGTCCAACTATATCATGTCAGAATGTGACATCCGATCTAGCTATAGCATGTCAGAACGTGACACCTAATCCAATTTTATCATGTCAGAATGTGACACCTGATCCAGCTATATCGTGTCAGAAAGTGACACCCAATCCAAACATAGTTAATTAATCATTCTTTATTATTATTTTCTACTTCATTAATAATATTTTATCAAGCCTCCTTTATTCAAGGCATCATTTTGATAAAGCAAGTTCAAGATTATGGGTTTCATGGTCTTGAAACTATGGACTAATCATCACACACATCAATCATCAAATCACAATTATTAAATGTATAAAATAATTTCACAACATCACTTAGTCATAAGTGAAGTACCATTAGCAAGAAAGGGAACACGGTACCAATCAAATACCTATCAATCCCAAAATCAAATAATTATAATTATAGCAAAATAACAATATACAACTCATAACCAGTCTCAATAGGTTAAACCTAAAAAATACAACCTTAATAGGCCAAGAGCTAGCTATTAGAACATCTAACAAGTTAATCACAATAATATAGCATTTAACATATCAAATTCTAGCAATCATGGCCCTTAATAGATCAACCATAACAAGTAAGACCTCCAAGAATAATTACGGTAGATAATAAACACATCAGTCACAGGTTTTCCCAGCATGTCAACAATAGTTCTGTCAATCTCAGCTAATTAGAAGTACAACAATTTATGAGTATACATAGAAAATTAGTATATTAGTCCAGACAATCAAAAATCCAACATGAATTCAATCGGCTAGTCACATGTGCCCTCAACGTGCCACAAATATCCAGGCAATCTCAGACAACACTAACACATTCTAACTCCGTCTAATAAAAAAGGAAAACCTAACTACCTGAATGTTGATAATGCGCGCTCCTGTCCAATCCACGGGGGATATACTCCTCTTAGCAATTTTAAAAGATTGTTAAACTGTAAAAACAAATGGAATCACAGTGTCGATACAATCATTTTGACATTAAAATCATAGAAAATGGGTTAAGATCAATTTTTGAGCCAAAAAGTGGACTCAGAAAAATTCTAAAACAAAGCTCATATAGTATTCTCCATACTTTCTGGAGCATGTACCTCAAATTCGAGCTCAATCTGAGGTCCCAAATGATATAAAATAATCCACAAATGGAAAATATTTATTTTCAATAAAAACTATATATAACAGCCAATTTGACCTCAATATTGTATCAAATCGAGTAATTTTAGAAAAAATTGTTAATATCAATGTGTGCGCCTCGAAAATCTCTTCAATTTAGACTAACATTTTACTAAAAACCAAGTCGAAATGATTGAGTTGTTGCATTCCAAATTTTTCAAAAAAAACACAACATAATAGCAACAAAAACTGTATTTTTGCACCAATCGGAGCTCTATCAATCAATTCTAACATTGCCACAGCGTGCGTCTCACAAAAACACATAGAATTGACTCTAATTTCAACAAAATATATCTTAAAATGGATTAAAAATCGCATGTTGAAGTTTCTAAAAAATCACAATATTATACAGGAGAAAAATAGATAAATTTACCTTACACGACATGCAAAAATCAATTTGCAATACTTCCACAATGATCCTCTCAAAAATTACACAATTTAACCTTTTGAATAGCCAAAATCGAACATCGAACGAGAAATTTATCATCGTTGAAAATGTTTTATGCTTTTTTCACAATTCTAGAATATTTTTAAAACTTAAAGCTTTTTTTTAATTAGCAGCCTGGTAGATGACGGCTCTTGGCTGGGCCATGTCACCTGTGCTACCGTTAACTTTCAGTAATCACACAAACTTAATTTTGATCCTCCGACCTTATCTAGAGTCAAAAAAATAATTCATATATAAAATCTAATTAGAAATGGAATTCCAAACTCAATAGTGTAGTCAAAATTCCCACCGTAGGTCATTTTGAATCAATATGGGTCCCACTTCCTAATACTGAAGTCTATCGAAAAGGTCAGAATGCACCCAAAAGCCTCAAGAACCAAATGAAATATCGTCCTAGACCGAACTCAACATTTCAGATCTAACTATGTTGTCAGAGTTTCCATATGGGCATGTTTACCAAGGATGCTGACTAAAGTCAACTAGTGACGGTGGCTAAATTTGCAAAACTCGGTATAACTAACACCAAACACTAGCCTAGTTTGGTCATTCCAGAGCTGATAGAACTATCAAAATTTTATTCTAAGGTTGTTTACTTCAACTTCACCACTAAACTCATTTTCAACTTTAAATCAGCCAATATTATAAAAAATTACACATCTTTCAAATGAGCGACTAGAAAACTAAACTGTCAGTATCAACAAGTCACAAATGACTCGGGGTTACTACAAAAAAACTCTAACAGATACAAAATACTCAGAATGGCAGGAATGACTTGGAGGGTGAGTACAGTAAGGGACAAATCACTACCATTGGATCCATAATCGAATCAAGTCCTATTTATGAACAGTAAAAAAATAACTAACTTTAATGGTTCAACCCTCTCCTAAGTTGGTTGTGTAGTTTATTGGATTTGAGTTTTATTTACTCTCACCTAAATAGGTGTTCGATACTTCTCCCAATACTCAATTTCCTCATTAAACGCCAAACCAATCAGTTCAATTAAGTCATTCAGTTAGTTTCATTGAACTTTTATCAATTCAACAATCATCTCACAATTAATTCATTTGACTAATCATGCTTTCAACTAATATTCATTTAGACCTAGTAAAATGTATTTCAAATTAGTCAAAATCATCTTTTCTCAACATACAAGAAAAACCATCAATCTCAACTCAAATAATGCATAAAAATTATGATTATTGAATCAATTTGAGTTCACGAAAATGTAACCATGAACATCGATCTCAAGAATCAAGGTATAGGAATAACAATAATATCAATAGATAATTCAGTAAGACTCAAAGAATGAAGAATTAACTCAATTTGAAATATCAAGATAATTAGTATTCAACTCAACTTATATTGGATTCAACCTCATTCAAAATAGTCACAATTCTTACATTCAAACTCAGTTCATGCATAAAAATCAAATATAATCTTCAATTAGGGTTCATATGAGTGAATATATGAATGTGCATTCAAGTCAAATGCTCAACTCGTGAACATCATCAATATATATTTAAATTTATACTAGAAACTCAGTAAAATAATAGTCAATTCAATAATTCAATTCAAAGAACTCAAACTCGACCAAAATTGAACAATAGAAGTGGAAGGGCACATGGACAAACTCAAAGCAACATCTAGGTTAGTCTTACATATCTAAAAGATTGATATGAAAACTAAAATTCAAAGAATACTAACTTTCTTGGAGGAAACCTTTGATCTTGGAACCTTAATATTTGTTCTTGAGAAAAGAAATTTTTGTTTATGTGGTTCTTAGTGTGGAAGAACTTGGGAAGACATTAGTTGAAACACTTCTATTTGATTCTTGAATTTTTTACTTAAAAACTTTAGAGTTCTTGATGAAGAATCAAAATTCTTGCAGAAGAAGAATTAGGAAATCCTTTTTGAAATTCTTAAATTCATTTTCTTGAAATCCTTGATGAAGAATTTTGAGAGAAAACCCTAACTTGATGTTTTCTTGAAAATTCTTGAGTGTTCAAGTTTAGAAGTAAAGGAGAAGGATTTAATTATGAAAAATGATCTTTTATACATTTGGGGACATGAAAATAAACCCCCAAAGGTTATACGACTAAAGTTTCCTCAAAAAGTAATAAAGGGACATCATTTAACTTGGGCAGAAGAGTCAATATCCACTTCGCGTAATAAGTTATTGCGGACATTGGCCAGCTTTGTGCGTCTCTAGTAAAATAATCATAACCTTTTACTACAAACATAAATTGATGCAATCTTTGTGGAGTTAGAAAGAAGACTAAAAGACCTTTAATATGGTAGGTCATGGGCAATGTAACCCCTTATATATTAATAGATATGGTTGTTTTAATTTAACTCTTGTATGGACACGTGCAAAAATTTAGCCGATAGAAATTCTTTGAACTTGGCTTGATGTAAGAGATTTCTTGTGACCCTAAACAACATATAATACACTTTAAATACTAACAAATTGATCCTAACATATATATACAATTTTGACTCATTGAATTATCTATTTGTTTTTGTAAAATCTTAAATCAAAACTCAATCGGTAAGGAAGCTTTTAAGTCAATTTTGTGCTAGAGGGCGTTTGTGATCTCAATTGATCTTCAAATCTATTTCCACATTGTGAAATTGACTTTAACACCTCTTATCAATTAAGATTTATCAGGTTTAATCTTATAGTATATGAAAGGAGGCTCGATCTTAGCTTTAAAAAAAATTGGGGTGTTATAATATCTCTCCCTAGAAATCATTCATCCTCGAATAATGGCCAATCTAGAAGGTTAATCTAGGAGAGAATGTAATCAAGAACTCAAATACTCAAACACAAGGATGAACATCAAATCAAAGGTGGGAAACTCAACTCACTCGTGGGAATCGTATTTGAAAAGGAAAAAGGGCTACAACCTCAAACTGTCAAAATTCCTCGTAACTTGAAAAAGGGAACTACTGGCTTGGTATAGAGATAGGACCACTACATATCAAGAAGTACGACTGTCAATTCTCAGCTCAACAACTCTTCTTAACTACACTCTTTTTCTTGAATATTGTTCTTTATTAACTGAAGCTTCTAGCTACAATTGAAACCTAAGTCTAATTGCATACTCTTGCCATGTTCAAGCCTAACAAGGTCACAAAGTGATACCTGCAAGATGATCATATTTATATCAATATAACCCACAAGTTTGATTTTCTATACTCCCATAGGGACTTTCCTTTAGAGAATCCTACTCTTTCTTACCACTTAATACACTTACTTGAAATCCTTCATAAAAGTCATTAATATCCTATGACTATCACTCACATGACGATAACCACACATTCAAGATTATCATTCTCACCACTTTATAGCTTCTTTGAGAGAAACATCACTTAAGAACTTTCATGCCTACCTTAGCATCTCTACACCCACAATTACATAACTCCTATCAAAAGGCAAACCAATCTACTCTTACCTATTTGTTGCACTCAACAAGTTCCCATCTCATTCTTCCTCCCCATCTATAATCTTACTTGGAATAAGCATACTATAACTATCACCATAAGTAATACATATCCTCTTCCATCTGCCATAACTCATATACTATCAACAACATCACTATCAAGACTAAAAAGAAAGGATCACTAGAAGGGCTTAGAGTGGAATATCACAAGTCCCATTCATTCAAGAAATATGATTTGAGAACAATCACAATGTACCACTAGTCTTTTAGGACCAATCATGAGTTTATAAAATCACGCATACTTTGAAATATCAATGTATATATCATCTCTCATATAACATAAGGTTGGAAATTCTTAGATTCATTGAAAAAGATCAAGATCTTTGAATGAAGTTATCACTTCTCACTCTAGGAATTAAGAAAGAACATAGATCAACATGAAGTGCATGGGTATAGGTCATGGGCATGATTCTCATTCACAAGACAAGAATATGGTATCACCTGGACTAAAGTATAAGGAATATATGAGATAGAAAAGTATCAGTATCTCATCCTAATCAACTTATCACTATTGAAAGCCTAAGATCTACTTTGGTTCATTACCTCATCATCTCCTCCTTAGCTCAAAGGTTACCTCCCTAAGTTTGTGAACTGATTCTCTTTACCAAGATATAAGCATAACTCTCCACCAAGTTAGGACATCACTATACACAAGAACACTTAAACTCTCCTATTATACTATACTTAAATACATGGGACTCCTACTAGGACTTTCTTCTGAGATACCACTCTTAACTTTCTTCTATGTTTGTGGGCATCTGTCTATACTTGTTACTCTGATTGACATATATAGGTATATCTTTTAACTCTTGTGATATCATCTCTTCCCCTTCCCCCTCTTTGTTTCTGCTAACACTCAACTCTAAGTTTAGATATACCCAATTGAAGAAATCTTGAACTATAACGGGAGATTCATCATTATCTATACCTAGGCCCTTTTGACTCCACTCTTAAGGGTGATAAAGAATGCTTACATTGGACTACTCTGTATTGACAACTCAAATATACTATCCAAGAATCCATATAAAATCCTAAACTTAGAGCCTTCACAACTTTATACTTTCTCGGGTACACCCCTTAATCTTTTTCTTACCTAATGCTTAGCATTAATTTACTATTTTTCATCTAAGGGTCAGATACATCACACATATTATAAGTTAACATCTTAATCCCTTACATATACCATTTTAAGCCTACTAAAGAAAATATTGAAGTTAATGTTATCACTTTCATAATACTATCCCCTTTTTCATAATGCTTTTCCAAATTTCAAGCTTAATGTCTAGTACTAAGTAAGTACATCCACACTCCTTGTATACTATACTAACTCTAAACAATTAGATAAATTCAAGAAATATTAGACCACCAAAATCGCATGATAAAAAAATGATCTCTATCTCACGGTATATCTTATTATAGTCTATCATCACATTTCCTTTCCACAACTTAAGTACTATCTATCCATTCATTATACTTTCTTGTCTAATTAAGCTCATAACTCTATGAATCTCATGCGACTCTCCCTTCAAAATCATGAGCTAGTTTAGATATACCATCTTATGCACTCAGCTCTTCTAGTCAACACTTATACCTGATCTTTACTAACACAATAGCACATCAACATCAACTATTTTCTTGGTTTGGGTGTACTAACTTATCCTGACCACAACTCTTTCTCCACATCCTATCATAAAAGTTAAGTGAAACTTACTACTTAATCAAAATCAAATGGACTTGACCTATCACCTCATTACTTACTTAGTAGATACATAGCTTGAGTTAGAAGCCTCAATCAACCACCATTCTCACAATTTGGTCTCCAATCTTCCACATTTGTCTTTATAGATCTAGGATGATTCGATTCTACCTATGGTTTACAAAATCTCAAATCACATTTTCTCGAATGGTAACACTAAACCCTTAGAGACGTAAATTTATCTCCCAAAGATAATGTCTGAAGCAAGATTAAGAGAGAAAAGTTGGAGAGTACATCTTACTCTGGCTCAAATGCACGATTCATATTAATAAGAGCATATTCTTTCGAATTAGTAAACTTAATCACACTAATCATCTCCTCTCAAGTCTGGTGCAATCCTTTCATTTTTTGAATACTTCATTTCAGAGTAACCCATTTATAAGAATCTGAACTTTTCTATTCTAACTAACCTAGAATATGAAGGGTGATTGAACAAGTTTAGGTAATTCATGAATCGGAATAAGCTTCAAAGGGAAAACTCTATTGTACGATGAAGAATTTGAAAGAAGGAAAACTTTTTCTAAATGTCAATAGTCCCTCATTTATGAAAGTGGTACCGTCAAAATCATAAATAAGATCCTACTGATACGGCTTGATAGATACTTATGGACACTTGAACTTTGTGCTCTGATATCACGTTTGTCACTCCCCAAGAGAATACCTACGCATGGTCGACACTGAAAACCATTGTTGATCTCTAAGACAACCACTTGGCTCAATTCGCTCATTCAATAATTCAATGAAAGACTCAAATGAAAAATAAGAAGAACAATATAGTGGGTAAGTCAAACTAATAACTCAATAAGGAAATAATTTTTTTAATAAAAATAACATATTTCTAATCAACTCAACTCAGTAGGTAATAGTTTTGAAAATAATTCTCTGAATAGAAATATCAACTCTACTCTATCACTATGTATGAAGTTTCTATCCCTAATCATCTATCATGAAGATGCTAGTGGCAAGTCCATGGCTATATCAATGACTACTAAGATAGTGAAAGATACTGGCTGAGAAGGGTTCCTCCGAATGCAAGGAGGGCTCACCACAAAGTTAGAACAACTGATTTTCAATAGTGCGCTTGTTGAGGATCTCTAACTCATGTATTTGCATCTTAAAATGATATAGCGCCAAATGGCATCAGTACATGAAATGTACGATATGTAAAATAGTTGAAAAATAATACACTCAAGGTATACTTAACAAAAATAACACAACTCACAATGACAATTCAACTCGGTGAAATAACAAAAGTTTTAAAGTAAATTATGTTTAGAAAGCTCAATAATAAGTAACTTGGTCCTATCATTTTTACTACTATCATGTCCTATTTGAGAGTTTCTCTAACTGACATTCATCACCTATGATCCAGTGATGTACAATGAAGCGATGTCATTGCGACATTTGTCCAATACTTTTCCAAGCTAAAGAACAAATCACTGGGATGGTGGGCCCCCCTTAGCGGGATTACTCTCGCCAACACAACCTGCTCGGGGGCAGAGACATCAAACTTTCGTTCTAGGTTCCCATTAACATACATAACCATGGTACTAATTAGTCGACTATAAGTCATCAGTTTATTAGTTAACAATCCATATACACTCTCTCCTTGGTTACATGTCGCCCCATGCCTGATTACATAGAACTATAACAACACCCACAATGTAGTTAGACCAATGATATGAAATCAATTTATAAGATAGTCATATAAATAACATCACCATGAAAAGGAATTCAGTATCACTTCCACTTTCAGTTCTGACATACTAACTATTACACAAGATGGGCCTCATTAGTTATAGTTATAACAATTTCTCTTGTCATTGTACATATAATCATATTCAGACACAAGTAATATCAATAATGGTCCTCTCATGGACCCATACCCAAATAGTTAGCATGTTAGAATATAACACTCGGTCCATTAGTTAGTGTGTTGGCGTGACACTTGATTCAATAATAATAAATGTGTCAGAATGTAACGCCCGATCCAATAATACTAAATGTGTCACAATATGACACCAGATCCAATAATAATAAGTGTATCAAATATGACATTCGGTCCAATAGTAATAGATGTGTCAAACCATGACATTCGATCCACAAACACAAACACAAACATAATCATAATTGCATCCATAATAAATAATGCAACAATCACATCCGAGTTCAAGTAAGGGTTTTTGCATCAATTAGATCATGACATGTTATCGACTAGCTTATTTCATCATTCTCTTTTTCACATACATGCAAGAAGTGATATGAATTAGTTAATATATATATATCATACAAATAGAAATATTAAACCACCACCTATCGAACCACAAGTAATCCATTGGCACGTTATAGAATTCAATCCACAAGAATACATCCATGATACTAATCAACCCCTATCTCAACAAGAAGTACTGAGCTATAAATCGAGGACTAGATTATTACTCGCTAGTTACAGACTGTTCACGATCCATATAGTTCACTCTTGCCCTAACAACAATAACCACCTACTTCACTATCCAAACTTCATGTTTGAAGGCCTAAGTATAATTTCTCTGATCAATCTATATTATACCATGCGATGTGAACATGCTTTCAACTACTTAAGAGAGAAAATTTATCCTACCTTATCTCCAAGCGAATGTTGTATGATTTCAACATAATTCCTGACTCTCGATGGTGAAATCGCAGAGGTTGGCTTGAATTTTGTTGGTTGAAGCTTTCTTATGCTAGTATCTTTTCTCCCCTATACTCCCAAGCTTATAGCAGTCTTTTGAGGGTTTTTAGGATAACTTTTTTCTATTTTGGGCACTCTAGCGAAAGGAGAGTAATCTAGGTCTGTTGATCCCGCTATGGCGATGCCACTATGGAAGGAATATTTTTCTATTGTGAGTCTATTTCAATCTAGAAAAACTAAAAGTTGTGGAATTTGTTCCACCCCAATAATGATGGTTTGGGTCATTACATCAACCAAAGTCTAGAAATCCATAAATAGAACAGAACAAGCACAATAGACATGGGTGACTACAACAAACTCTTCAACTGAGAAAGAAATATTGATGGAGACACATAACATATCACAAATTACATCAAAGCTCAAAGAGGAGAATTTTGATACTAAAATCAAAATCGCTCAACAACTATTAAAATCAGATACTACACATTAAGAGGAGTATTTTGATACCCATATTGGCATGAATTAGGCTTAAGGGCAAAATGGTCAAAATTAGGTCTAAAATTAAAAGTTCTTGAATCTATAAATTGATTTTAAAATCAAGTTCTATGTGAAAAATGGAGTCTGTAGGTGAAAATCCCACTAAAATCGAGTTGAAAATGAGTGAAAATCAACATTTAAAGTTTAGAATCATAGTCTAAAAATTCTCAATTTTGAACATTCAAAATTATAAAATTCAAGACAAAATCAAGATAAAACTTATGTAAAATAATTAAAATAGTGTTAGAATCACTTATTCAAAATATATCTTCGAAAATATCTCTTCAAAATCGCCCCAAAAAGCTTAAAGTTTGTGAAAATGGCTAAAAATGGTGGCCCTCGAATTTAAAACAGTGATGAACAAAAAAGCACTCTAAGAATGTGGGTAGGGTCCCACAAACGCGAAGAAGTAGGTCAAAAAGACCTCCATAATTGCGGAGACCAACCTGCAAACGCGGAGAGAAAAATGGTAGGGGGCCACACACGGGTGCTTCGCAATCGTGGATCGATACTCCGCGAACATAGAGGGTAATTATACTCAGACCTCCGCAAACACGGAGAAGAAAATCACCTGCACCAGATATCAGCAAAACCAAGTCCAATTCCCTACTTAGAACGGATCGTTGAAACTCATCTGAAATGAGAATTACATAAACTTTATATGTATCCATACCAGAAACAGCTATCCGGACTTAACGGAATCATCAGAAATTGATTTCAAGGCCTCCTCACCATATTTACCAATACAACTCGTATAAACTAGTTTAAAACTTTAAATACCAAAACTGCCCTCGGCAACTCCAAAGAATTTTATGAAACCATTTCAAGCCTTAGGTTCACCATCCGGAACTGTTAGAACTATCAAAATTTTGATTCGAGATTTTGAACTCTGAATGTTGACAAAGTCAAAGTTTGGTTCAAAAAATAACTCAAAACATAACTTTGGGCTAACAATTTCATTGTAACTCCGAATTCAGTTATGTAACTTCTCATAGACCAGTTTTGACATTTCAAAGCTAATGAAATCGATGGATCCCCGATCTGACACTAGAAACTCCAAATGGTTCAAAATCTCACTTTTTCAACAACTTAAGCTTCCAAAAAGAGTCAAAACTAATCTTTTCCATTTTAAAAACTCAGAATTTCAATTCCAATATTACAAATAGTTCAAAATAGGCCAAAGCAACTTACAGAAGGGTAAAAATACAAATTTTCATAGATAAGGCCAAAAATGACCAACCAGATCATTACATCATTCACCACTAAAAATAATGTTCGTCCTCGAACATAAAATAAAGAGGAGTACCTGAAGCCTCGAAAAGGCTAGGATATCTTGCCCCCTTGTTAGACTCCAACTCCCAAGTAGCCTTATTAACAGGATGGTATCGCTACTAAACCTTTGCAGAAGGTATATCTTTGGATCTCAATCTCCAGACTTGTTTGTCCAATATAGTTATAGGCTCCTCCTCAAAGGAAAATTTTATACCCAACTCAACCAAATCATAAGAGATCACATAGGACTCATCTGAAAAGTACCGACAAAGCATAGAAACATGAAAAATAAGATGAACGGCTAATAATCTCGGTGGTAAGGCCACCTCACCAACTCTCCTTAAAATATCAAATGGTCCAATAAACTTGGTACTAGGCTTGCTCCTCTTCCCAAATCTCATCACACCCTTCACGAGTGAAATCTTTAGCCAAACACTATCACCAACAAAGAATTGAAGAGGCCTAGTCCTCCGGTCAGCAGAACTCTTCTAGCGACTCTGAGTTTTCAATAGCCTACCCTGAATCAAACGAACCTGATCCCTGGCATCTCTAAGTAGATCCACACTCAACACATCAACAGAACCTGAGTCAAACTATCCAATGAGTAATCTACACCTCTGGCCATACAACTCTTTCCCACTTTCACTCGGGAATGGGCATCTTCTGCATTGATCCACTATGCTTTTGGTGCTCATACTTGACTTGTTGGCAATTCAAGAACTTTGCTATAAATTCAACTATGTCCCTTCTCATCTCGAACCACCAATAATGTTGTTTTAGATCATGGTACATCTTAGTCACTCCTAGATGGATGGAATATCTAGCACAATGGGCCTTCTCTAATATCAATCTCACCCAATCTCCCACCTTAGGTACACACAATCTACCATTTATCCTCAAAACACCAATAGAATCAATAATAGATACCTTAGCTTTACCTTTCAACACTTTAGTTTCACCTTTCAACACTTTGTCACGAAACAAGCACAACCTAGGGTCCTCAAACTGATGAGCACATATCTGATCAAGTAAGGACGATTTAGCCTCAACAAAGGCCAAAATACTCTAGGGAGGGGAAATATCCAAATGAACTATCTGTCTAGCAAGTGACTGAACCTTTACAACTAGAGGCCTCTCCTCAGCCCTCAAGAATGTTAAACTCCCCATACTAGTGGCCTTTCGGCTCAAAGCATCTGTCATAACATTTGCCTTTCCACAGTGATATAAAATAGATATATCATAGTCCTTAAATAACTCCAACCACCTACGCTGCCTCATATTCAGATTAGGCTGAGAAAAGATATACTTGAGACTCTGTGATCGGTGAAGATCTCACAATACACCCCATAAAGATAATGTCACCATAATTTTAACATGAACACGATAACAACCAACTCCAAATCATGGGTAGGGCAGTTTCTCTCATGCACCTTAAACTGCTTAGAAGCATAAGCTATCACTCAACCTTTTTGCATCAATACACCACCCACACCTACACCAGAAGCATCACAATAAACCAGAAATGGTACTCATTCTTTGGGAAAAGTAAGAATCAGTGTTGAAGTCAACAAATCCTTGAGCATTTAAAAGCTCACCTCATACTCCTCAAACCACTAAAATGTCACATCTTTATAAGTCAATCTAGTCAATGAGGTTGCTATAGAAGAGAAACTATGAAAAAACATTGATAATACCCTTCCAAACTAATGAAACTCCAAATCTTAGTCATAGAAGTAGGCCTAACCCCCTCACGCACGGCTACCACTTTGGTCGGATCAACCATAATACCCTCTTTTGACACAACATACCTAAGAAATATAATAGACTCAAGCCAAAACATACACTTTGAGAACTCAGAATATAACTTCTCTTCTCTCAATCTCAGAAGTACGGTCCTCAAGTGTTGAACATGATTGGCCTCGCTCTTGGAATAAACCAAGATATCACTATAAATACAATCACAAGAATATCTAGATAGGGCTTGAACACTCGATTCATCAACTTCATAAAAGCAGTTGGGGAATTGGTCAGCCTAAATAGCATGATCATAAACTCATAATGCACATAATGGGTCCTAAAAGCTATCTTTTGGTATATCAGACACTCGAACTCTCAACTGATGATAGTCGGACCTCAAATCAATCTTGGAGAATTCCGAGGTACCCTGCAACTGGTCAAAAAGATCATTAATGTGAGACAAAGGATACTTATTCTTGATGGTCACTTTGTTCAGCTGACGATAGTCAATACACATACGCATAGTGCTATCGTTCTTCTTCATAAACAATACAAGAGCACCCCAAGGAGATACACTTAGATGAATGAATCTCTTTCTTCAACAAGTCCTCTAATTGTTCCTTCAACTCTTTCAACTCAGTTGGAGCCATCCGATGTAGTGCAATAGGAGTGGTCTTAGTGCACGGCTCCACATCAATAACAAAGTCTATATCACGATCTAGAGGAACACCAGGAAAATCAGTTGGAAATACATCCATAAACTCTCTAGCAACCCAAGTGGTCTCCAATGATGGGGAGTCTTGAGAAACAGACCGAACATGAGCTAAATAAGAGAAACAACCCTTATCTATCAACCAACAAGCATGCATATAAGAAATAACTCTCTTAGGATAGGAGTTAAGTACTCCCAGCTACACCAACTGAGACAACTCTGGGCAAGATAAGGTCACGGTCATTGCATGACAGTCAAGAATAGCATAATGAGATGATAACTAATTCATACCCAATATCATATCGAAGTTTATCATATCTAACAATATCAAGTCAGCAATAGTGTCTCTTCCCATAAAGGTTACCACACACCCTAGATTCATCACTAATGACTCACCTACCGAGGTAGAACCATAAATAGGCTCAATAAATGGCTCACTCACAATATCAATATTCAAAGCAAAATAAGTTGACACATATGAATAAGTAGAGTCTGGATCAAATAAAACCAAAGTTGAACTATGGCACACTAGAACTATACCTGTGATAACTGATCAGAAGTATCTTCTTCAGCTCTATCCAGAACAGCATAGTAAACTCTATGGCCACTACTAGTTTGTCTGCCTCCACTGGCTCTACCTCTCACTGTGTCACGACTCCTTCTGGTACCTCCCTTCATGCCCTGAGAGGTATCTCTAGTTGCTAGTGCTGGGGTTGGACAGGTTGGCTGAGATCCTAAAGCTTGGGAAGAAGGTGTACGATATGGATAATAATGGCCCAAGTTCCTAATCTCCCCACAATGATAATAAGCTCTGGTCTCTTGCCGCTGAGATGGCTGCCCTGAATAGCCACCACATCTGGGTGCACTACCCACGTGAGTAGACTTGGAACTGTCATCACTATCTATGGTTAGAAGAGTTGCCTAAACTTCTCAGCCCTGATGGCCCTGCCTATGAAACTCTCGATCCCATGGTGATTGCCCACTAAAATATCTATGTTGACGGGGCCTCTTCCTGCCACCCTAGAAAGGTGTAGCCTTCTGAAGATACCATGCCAATCCCTCGAAAAAATGATGAATCCTTTCAAACTGAATAGGGATGCTAGACAAGGCATATCTGGAAAATGTATAATATTGCCTCATAATCTGACACTAACATTGAACCCTGCTTAAGTCTATCAAAATCATCCCTGTGGTTGTCCCGAAGACTATATGGAAAAAACCTCTCTAAGAATATCACTATAAACTGCTCCCATATCATAATTGGATATCTAACAGGCCGACGAGCCATAACTGACCTCCACCACTCCTTGGCTAGCCTGTTAAATTGATAAGAAGTATAAGAACTTCATGTGACTCAAAAATAGCCAAATTACACAGTCAGTCCTGACACGTTACCGAGAAACCATAGGTCGTATCATCAGGGGTGCCATTAAATCTCAGGGGAGCCAATAGAACAAACTACTCAAAGCTCTTCTACTCTGCAATAGACATGGCTGGGATAGAAGAAAATGGGGGCACCATAAACAAGGGTGGTGCAATAGATGGAGCAATGGCCAAACTTTGAGGCTAAGAACTTGAACTCAGTTGAGATGCCTAAAGCAGAATCACAATAGTCATAAGAGAACTCGTTGGGGCTAAAGAAGGACCAACCTGGACCATAGCTTGCTCGATTGGAGTTATAACTAGATCAATCGGTACTGTAGAAACCAGTACATCAACAGTAGTTGGGGGTGGAGGAGCTCCTTCCAATCTAGCCAATAATATCAAGAGCAACTCCTAAATTGAAGGTGTAGGGGCTTAAGTTGAGGGTGGTGGAATAGGATTTGTAGGCCTCTCTGGCTCATAAGCAGGCTCTGGAGAAGCTAATCTAGTCTTCCCTCTAGGCAGAGTCGCTCCTCTAGCAATTCCTCGGCCCTTGGTCCTCTTGCTAACTCTGCCTCAACCTCGAGTAGGAGCCACATCAGGTGGCTTAGTCTCTTCTACTGGTCATCGGGATCTCATAATCAGCATCTGCGCAAAAGGAGTAGATTAGACATTTTCAAGTGGGTAATACAAAGAATCGCACGAATTAAAAGCAAGACATGAAAGTTTTTCCTCATAAGTTTCCCGTAGCCTCCCGAAGATAGGTGTGTATGTATACACATCAATTCGTAAAATCTACTAGACATCTGCTCCTAACTCATGAGCCCAACAAACCTAGAGCTCTGATACCAAACTTGTCATGATCCAAAATCGAATAGTGACTAAAGAAGAATAAAATACAGTGTAAACAACCATAACATATCACAAGAAATTCCCAAATCTTGGAGTCATGAGTACAAGAGCATCTAAAGTAGTACAAAAGAGTGTGACAACTGTGTCAAAGATAATACAAAGTTGTCTAATAATGTCTGATACAAAATGTGAAAAGAAACGATAAAAGATAATCTCAAAAATCCATAGCAACTCGAAGTTTGAGCCTCACCGCTATGATCTGAGTAGATGAAGAATATCACAGGAAGAGTGAATTAACTACCCTATACGGATCCCTATGCTCGATCTACAGGGAGAAAACAAAGTAGAGGTGAGTACATCAAAATGTACCCAGTAGGTTTAATCGACTAGGTGAGAGAAATCAAACAAGTATGTAACAACGAAGAATCCTAACACCTGCATCACAAGGTTAGTACATACTAAACATAATCGAGAATAATGATAAGCATAGCAAGTAGTCAATGATTTGATGCATATGGAATGTATGAATACAATGCTGTCGCAGGCTATATATGAGATAAAATCACGACCATCGCAAGGCCGATGTACACATCTATCGAGTTGAAGATACCAGATAGAACCTAGGGCATTGTAGACCATGTACTTAACTAAGTCAAAACATTGCAGGCCAAGAACTGAAGTATCACGAGATGTCGCAGGTCTCAGGTAGTATAGATACAATATATGATATGTGTATTCCGATGCCAACATATATAAGTATGTAATGTAAATACCAATGTAACAATGTAAGCAAGAAGTGTGCATAACCAATGCCACAATGTAAGTATAAGTTTTGTGCATACCAATGGAATAATTAAATATATGATGTGTGCATATCAATGCAACAATAGAGTAAGATATGTGCATACCAATACCAACAATATAGAATATATAAGATGGCTCATAAGCAGTGTTAAACGTGGGCAATGGTCGTAGCATTATAAAGGCTAGTCAAGTACATCGACTAATACCACGATTTCATCAATAGGCCATCTTAACATCTCATTCTTATCTATGAACAATTTCCAATAAATTTAGACTCCGCAAGTCACAAAATATGCTCACAAATCCCAAATATGTCATAAATAACATCAAGTTTCCACAAAGCCCTTTCAAAGGTATTACAAGTCTCACAACATCATGATAATGTCCAAATTTCCTTAAATCTCAAGAATTCAACTCAATTTATCGATAAGATCACAACTTACTCATATTTCGGCATAACCAAATCCACATATCTATTACAATACTAACATATCAAATCATTTATTCATAAATCAATCAACATCTTCAATTACCATATAACATACTCAATAACTCAAATTCAATCCCAAAAAGGTTAGTTGAGCCTACCTCGATGCTGAAACCACACTCAGACAAGCTTTCAATCAACTCAAGCCTCAAAATACTCTTTGAATTGCTCAACAACTATCAAAATTAGATACTGCACCTCAAGTGGAGCATTTTGATACCCATATTAACATGAATTAGGCTTAGGGGCAAAATGGTCAAAATTAGAACTAAAATCTAAAATTTTTGAATTTGAAAATTGACTTTAAAATCAAGTTCTACGCAAAATAATAGAGTCCGTGGGTGAAAATCCCACTAAATTCGGGTTAACAACAAGTGAGAAATTAATATTTAAAGTTTGAAAATCATGGTCTAAAAATCTCCAATTTTGGACATTCAAAATCATGAAATTCAAGACAAAAGCAAGATAAAACTTATAAAAAATAATTAAAATAATGTTAGAATCACTTACCCAAAATATATCGTCAAAAATATCTCTTCAAAATCGCCCTAAAAACCTTAAAGTTTGTGAAAATGGCTAAAAATGGTGGCCCTTGGGTTTAAAACAGTGTTGAACACAAAAGCACTATGCGAACGTGGGTGGGATCCCGGGAATGTGGAGAAGTAGATAAAAATGACCTCCATGAACGCACAGACCAACACGCAAACGCGGAGAGTAAAATGGTAGGGGGCCACACATGTGTGCTTTGCAATCATAGAGCCCATCCCACGAACGCAGAGCAGATCATTAGCCTTACTTATCTGTAATCGCCGATCGATCCTTTGTGAACGCGGAAGGTAATTATACCCAGACCTCCACGAATGCACGGATTTCTCTATGAACGTGGAGAAGAATATCACCTGCACTAGATATTAGCAAAACCAACAAAATCAAGTCCAATTCTCTACTCGAAACGGACCCTCAGAATTCATCCGGAATCAGAATTACATAAATTTTATATGTATCCATACCAGAAACAACGATCCATACTCAACGCACTCATCAAAAATTAATTTCAAGACCTCCTTGCCATATTTACCAATACAACTCGTACAAACTAGTTTAAAACTCAAAATGCCAAAACTGCCCTCGAAAACTCCAAAAAAATTTACAAGATCATTTCTAGTGTTAGTTTCACCATCTAGAACTACTGAAACTATCAAAATTTTAATCCGAGCTTCAGGACTCCAAAAGTTGACCAAAGTCAAACTTTGGTTCCAAAAATAACTCAAAACACAACTTTGGGCCTAAAAATCTGATTTTAACTCCGAATTCAGTTCTGCAATTTCTCATAGACCAATTCAACATTTCAAAGCTAATAAAATTGATAGATCCCCAATTTGACACCAAAAACTTATAATGGTACAAAAACTCACTTTTTCAACAACTTAAGCTCTCAGAAAGAGTCAAAACTCATCTTTTCCATTTTAAAAACTCAGAATTTTAGTTCCAACATTACAAATAGTTCAAAATAGGCCCAAAACAACTTTCAAAATTCTAAAATAAAATTTTTCATAGATAAGGTCAAATATGATCAACTAGGTTACTACACGAACAAATGGATCTTTTCTTCCTCTTTAGTTATCAACTACATGGCATATCTTGACAAAGAATGAAACTTAGCCTTATAAATATCTACAATTATGCCACTCTGCTCAAGAGACATAAACTCATCCTTCTTGTGATCTCTCAGAGAATCTGTGGCACATACTTTTCTAAAAATAAGACATGAAATAGAACACATGTGAGTAGAGGCATAACTGGCGATTGGCATTCTACAAAGGCTTTCCACTACTGCTTAGCCTAATCCTGAAGTTGAAAGGTCATAAACTCGATTTTATGTTAATACATAATGTCCTAGCATTTCAAGATAAATTCATAAGCATCCTCATTCTCTGAATCTTAGAATTATGGAGGCTTGAAATTCAAGAACGTAGTCAGTATCTCGTACTTAGTGCCAATCATCACTAGGCCCAAAAGTGGACAGAAGAAAGCATCAGTACCCAATGCTTCATCCATTGGGCCATAGCTTCAACAGGTTGAGTGAATGGAGTTTGAGAAACAAGCATTAGAAATGGCTCTAGGGTTGGCTACTCCACTTAGAAAATTAAAGACCTACTAGACTATTTCTAGGTCAAGAGGTGAAAGTCCTGCAATCTCAACCTGTGCATCCTCCTTCAATTTCATTCTCCTTAACTTTCACCTCCACATTCTCTTCTACCTCAGTCTATAGTGGGAGAGGGGGGTTTTCTCTGGGTATGTTTCTCAGCTTGGGCTTCACCCCTAGCATGTGTTATCTATCCTTCCTTGGCTTCTGCCCCTTTCCTCTTCCTTTACTACTACCTCGGGTACGTCCTCTCGCTGTCAATTCCTTTGTTTGCTCATTAATTAGAGTTGTTGGTCTGACGCCATTGTATTGAGTGGAAGTGATTAAATATCAATTTAGATCACCAGATACCAACTAGAATCCAGTTATAACACATAAAGAGAAGAAGGTAGAGAGATTTTCTAAAGTCATGTAGCCTCTCAAAAAAATATGGATGTATTTGTATCATTTCATAAGACTCTTCTAGACTCATTTTAGTACAATGAGATCAACGAACTTGGGGTTATGATACAAACTTTTTTTATGACCCAACCTGCCATAATTGACACCCATAGTAATGCTTCAGTGGAAAAACTATTACTACAACCCAATTAAGCATACTAACACAAAATAGGCATTTAAAGGGGTAGAAATTTTTTTTAAGAACAATATAAGTTCTTAGAAACTCAAACAAACTATTAGATAAACAATGTGAAAAAGAACCCCCTCCCCCCCCCCCCCCCGAACCTGAAAGTTATTCTATTAAAGCTTTACCAAGGTCTTGAGTAAGAAGATACAACTCCAAAAGTAATAATAGAAATCATGTTTGAAATATCTTAGTCCAGAGAGAATAGACTAGGATTCTAGATGAATCCACAACATAATGAAAAAGTTGGCTAACTCTTAAATTTAGCAGGTCAACAATCTCCTAACTGAGCTCTGTGAGGTCAGTAGGCGCTTGAAGTTGCCCTATACTCAAAAAAGAAAAAGTAAGTGTAGTATTAGTACACGCAATAATAGTGTACTGGAAGGATCACGCGGCCATTCTAATAAATGCAATATATAAAGGTAACTCCAACGTAGTGAAACCACACACATACAGAAGTATATTATCAAGTTACCTTCATGATTAGTATACAGTTTCACAGTATCAATCTAAAATGAAACAGTCAAAGATGATCCTCTCATGGAACCCATACCCAAACTGTTAGTGTGTCAGTGTGGCACTTGTTCCAATAGTTATTATGTCAGTATGACAATTGATCCAATATGTACCAGCATGATACTTGATCCAATATGTACCAGTGTGGTATTTGATTTAATATGTCTCAATGTGTTACTTGATTCAAATATGTATTAGCGTAATACCCAATCCAATGACCACAATCACAATTATACTCCTAATGAATGGTTCAGATACTTGTACAATCAAATAATAGGTTCATTGCCTGCAATTTGATCATGAATAATTATTTTACCATCTTTTTCGTATTCACAAACATGCAGCTAATACTAACGATGCATTTAGCAGACACATATAACATAGATGGGAAGATAAATCATTACCTACTCGAACAAGCCCTAAAAACTCTAAAGAATTGAAACTTTTCTTTTTTCTCGTGCCTTGGATAGTTCTTGATCTAAACAAACAAAGAATACACAAAATCAATGAACAATGGCCTACATTACTCGTATTATATCAAAATTCTAATTCTTGGCCACTTTCATGATTACCTCACCTAACTAGAGCTTTTTTCCACCATTAAGTTTAGGCCAAAATCTTCTCATAAGAGAATTCCCACAGATCTTAAGATCTAGGAATCAGATTACAAATCAGAGGAATGACTAAATTTCCTTTACTGAAGAAGTTGGTGAAAAACTGAAAATAATAAGCCCTAGGTCATCTCTAATTCCTCAAAAATGAAGTAGCAGAAATAAAAATAATTTTCAGATTTTTCTAGCTTAAATTCGCGATTGCCCTTCAATAGCGGCATTCATTTTGTTATAGCGGCCCCACCATAGCTAGAATAATCCCGTCGTGACAGATTACACGAAGAAAGTAACTCATATCTCAATCCTCCATTTCACAACACGTCCTCAATCCTTGACGTTCTAAAATTATCCATTCAAGCCGAGATCAATTTTTGAAAGTTCTACTCTCCCAATTTAATTTTATAAAGCCATACAGACTCCTAATCGCCTTGGATATCAAATAAAATTATCAAACTCATAAATATAACCCTAATCCATTATCGGATTTTACCAAACCTCACTTAACTTGAATTTCATTCGAGTCTGACCTAGACTCAAAAATTTTAAGTTACTATATGAAAATTTTCTGCCCAAATTTTTTTCCCATTGATTTACCCATAACGTGAAAATACATTTTTAAATTTCGTTTACACGCAAACACATAAAATAAAATTGACTAAATTTTTCTTAATGGGATTAAATCAATGTGACCACAGGTCATCTTGAGATTTAAAATTGACGGGCATTATTTTTATAAATAGGGATCAATTAAAAAAGAAGATCCACTCATCCATAACATTATTAGTGAGACACTTGACATATAAGTTGAACAACATTTATTGAATTTAAGTAATATACATTGTTCTAATATAAAAATCTTAAAAAGAAAAAAAGATAGATAATCAACTACAATCATTATTAAATTATATTAATAAAATGTGAAATCATTTTCACATCAGTTTTGTATGAGTTAAAGTAAGTTTAATTTTTAAATAAGAGTGGTGTAAATAAATTTTATTTTAGATTATTTTTTTAATAGAAAACTCTAGCTACTTATAATTTTTAGTGAGTGAGATAAATAAACATTTGTTATTGTACTATAAATAAAAATGATTGGAAGAACTATCAATTTATCGCAATAATCGAGGTTGAATTTTTATTTGGTCGAGATTTGAACGGTGAAATAGTCTTGTCCCGCACGATAACTTTTCTCATTTTCAATTCATCTCGCGTTGTCCCGTATAGATTTGTCCCGCTTAAAATTTTAACTTCTTTTATTTTTTAATTAAATTTAATATGAAAATAAAAATTCATAATTTTTTTAAATTTTTCGCTAATTAACTATTTTTAGTTGACATTTTAATAATTATTTTTAATCGTTAATTAGAAGATTCTAATTAACATTTCAACAACTAACAATTTACCGAACATGTCTAGTTTAAATTTTAGAAAAAAAATAAAATTAAATTGAATGTTTAATATAAAAAGTTTATATATTTAATTTTTATTAATTACAAAGATTTAATTTTATTCGAATTTTTATTTGATTCTTTAAACTCGCCCTGCCCCATTGTCATCCCTAAAGATAAGGAAATTTAAAGCGGCAGGGATAAATATGACTATTTTTAAAGGTGTGTATATATATTATACTAGACATCAGTATCCGTGCCAGTACGACCCAATGTCCATTATTTTTGTGTCTCAACTTATGTGATATAGATAGAATTTAGAAAATTAATTAAATTTTAATATAATTTTTAAATATTTTAGCTTATTAATTATTGTGAATTATAATACTTTTTTACGTAATTTTTAAATAGTATATATCACTATTTTTGTCCCAATTTATGTGGCACTGGTAACTTTCAAAAAAAATTACCTGTCCTTTAATTTTTTTTAACTTTTTAATTATTGTGATCTATATTATGTTTACGTCATTTTTAAATAACATATGTCATTCATTTATCCCTATTTATGCGATACTGATTCGAGTGTTGATTGAACTTTTTATTTATCTTGTAAATATTTTAAGTTGCTAATTCTTGTGATTTATAGTATTTTTTATTTCATTTTTATATGTAGATATATTACTATTGTTAATTATCTAGATTTACAATATTTTTTACACATTTTTCTAATTAAATAGTACACGTCATTTCTTTTGTCCCATTTTATGTGACGCCGATAGATTAATTTCAATAATCAATCACATTTTTTATTTGTTTTGAAATATTTTAAGTTGTCAATTATTATGATTTATAGTATTTTTTATTCTTTTACGTAACATATTTTAAAAATTATTTTAAGTTGTCAATTATCATGATTAGAAATATTTTTTATGCAGTTTTTTTTAAATATACAAAACACCAAAGATAAGACAAAATAAATTAAAATGAAAGAACCATAGAGAAATTACAGATATACCCTCAAGCTACTCAACAAGAATGTTGACCTGCTGCCTGCTTGGGCAGCTTGAACTCCCTTAGCTAGATAAATTTTTAATGTGACTTACAAATAATTTAAGATAAAATAGTTATGAAGAATAATTTAAAAATATATAGAAAAAGATTAAGAAATGATTAAAACAATTTAATCAATAAATAAAGGGAAAAGGGTCAAAAATACCCTTAAACTACATGAAAAGAACAAAAATGCTCTTAATTTATACTTTGGTCCAAAAATGCTCTTGTTATTGATACTTTGGTTCAAAAATGTCCTTATTGTTAACAAAAGGGTTAGAAGTGTCCTTCTTTAAATAAATATATATATTTTTTATTTTTAAACATATTGTGATCCTAATAAAAATATTATTTTAAAATAATATTTTTCTTGTTTTTTTTAAATCACATTAACTAATAAAAATGTAAGATTTTTTTCTTTAAGCTCATTTTATCAATTAAAACAGAACATTGTACCCCTGTAATAAATGATATATTTCGTAAATATAAGATTATAGTAAACCTAATACTAATTTTTATTTAGATAACAATAAAAATAGTAATTATAATAAAGCAAAAAAATATTTTTTTTCTTGAATGAAAGTAGGATAAATATTTACTAATTAAAAAAATATTATTAGAAAAATAATGTGTTCAAAAAATGTAATAAATAATAAATTTATTTGAAAAATGATATTTTTGACCCATTAAATTACAATAAGGGCATTTTTCGCCCAAAATATTGACAATAAGGATATTTTTGTTCCTTTCATATAGTTTAAAGATATTTTTGACCCTTGTTCCATAAATAAAATAGAAAGTTGAACCTATGATCTCCTTCTTAAATTAGGAAGATTTAAAATATTTTAAGGTTGTACTGGGAGTTGAATACAAGACCTCTAACCGCATAAAAGGGCTTTAACCATCCAGTCAAGGTAGCTGCTTGCATCATTTTCTGCAAAATGACAAATAAATAAATAAAAAACCATGATAAGTAGCTGGCTATCTCTTCTTAAATAAGAGAATATAGTGACAATTCAAATATATAGGGATAATTTTAAATATGTACAATAAACTAATTAATTTACAATAAATATAATCTTCATTTATTTATATAAAAATAACCCAAATCGTAGAAAATGTACATGACTATACAATATAACTTGTCAAAAGTTACAGAAAGTATACATTGACTATACAATGTAGATTATTATACATGCGTTATACACTGGATATACATTACAATACACTCAAAAATTGAATATAGCTTAACTATACATGAAATATACATAACTATACATGCATATAGACTGAATGATTATTTTTTTAATATATATTTTGATCGAACAACCATGCACTGTAATTGTCCCATATGTATATATATTATGAGCGGCCAATAAGAGTTAGGTTTTGGGTTAGTTCAGCTCAACTCGTAATTTGATAAGGCTGGGCTAAAATTTTTATATCACATTTAAGAATAGGATTTTTCTAGCTCGGCTCCAATAACTTCGCTAGCTTTTAGGGCTTAAATAATATGAGTTGGTACAGGTCCATGGGCCAATTAAAAAATAAAATAAAAGTACTAAAAATAACAAGAGGAATGTAAACTTAAAGCCTTAAACTGAGCATAAAAATATTATAAAATTTACAAATCTAAATATCAAAATATATTTCTTGTATGTTTGTATTAAAAAATATTTTCATAAATTGATAACAATTTCATATTGAAGTCATATAACCAAATCTTTTACTTGAAGCCAAACTTAATAAATATTATTAAAATTATTTTATTTATGAATTTGAGACTTGATTAACAAATAGTAAACACCTTATAATATTGTCTTGTCGATATTTATTAAACTTTTAAAACTAGAATTTAAATTATAAAAAATACTTATATTCTTTTTAAAAAAAAGTGGGTTGGTCCAGTGCAATATGTAACCTAAGTAATTTTGGATTTGGTTGATTATTTCTTGGGGGAAATTTCATATACATATAAAAAATTAATTTATTTATAATAAATATAGCTTATATTTTATTTACATATAAAAAATAGTCAAAATTGGCCCAATTACTGAGTCCAAAATTCAGCCCAGCTAGATCAGCCCATGGCATAGGTCTTTCTTTGCTTCCTTTCTTTTTCTTTCTTATTTTCTCTTCCTTTGCGGCATTGAATTTTTTTTTAAAAAAAAACAAACTTATTTTTTTAATTATTTTTTACTGCAATTTCTAAAATAAAAAAAAAAATTTAAAAACTCTTTCCAATAATTTTTACTGTGTATATATAATATACTGATATTATATAAATATTTATATGGTGTATATTTACCGTATTAATATTATATAAATGTGTATAAACTTGTATTAATATTGTATAAATAGTTATGTAATATATCAACATTGTATAAAATTGTGTATTAGCATGTATTAATATAATATAAATAGTGTGTAAATGTGTATCGATATTGTATAAATTATATATAAACATGTATCGATATTATATAAATAGGTATGTAATGTATCAACATATATAAATGGTGCATAATCGTGTATCGATATTATATATATAATTATATAATGTATCAATATCAATATTTATTTGACTAATATGCATTCTCGTCCTAATAAAATAAAAGAATAAATAAGAAATAATAAAATGACAAAAACAAATCACAAAAGAAGTGAAACAATTAAAAAAAATTAAAAATGAGTAAATACAAATTTTTAACATTGAAATTAAAAAAAATATTATGTAATAATCAAATGAACAAAAATAATAATATTAATTTACCCACCATCTAAAAACAAAAAAATAAAATAAAAGAACAAATGGATGCAAAAAGAAAAAAAAAAGAGAAAAAAAAGAGGAGAAATAGCCCTGGCTGCCGAAATGGCCCCATGGCTGTCAATTTATAAAACAAATAGCCCCATGGCTGCTAATAAAAAAAATAATGAATTATTTTTTGTGTAAATAATTTTTTTAATGGTCTATAAATATAATTATTCCTATTTTTTGATCCACCAAAATAATGGGCCAATCTAGCTTAACCTGTAAAATTTCAAAGTTTGTATGAACTTGTGCGAATAAACTAAGTCGGCCAATATTGCCAGCTCATATATATATATATATTCAGATAATATTTTTTACTTACACATCAAACATGAAAAAATTAAATAAAAAATGTACTTATTTCTTAAAAAATAATTTTGATGAAAAATATTTTCCTTCATGTTAAATACACCCAAAATCGAACTTGTCTATGATGAACACATAGTAATTAGAAAAAATTTACTCACAATAGTTAAAATGTGTAAATAGCTATAAAGGAATTTACTATAGATTGGAACTACTGTGTCTACGTCGATCCTTGTATATAACTTTAATTAAATTCTCTGTTTTTCCCTCCATATTGTTGAAGAAAACTAAATTGTACTAGTATATATTTAGCAGGTCTTTAACTTGAAATGCTGAGGAGCTAGGGTTTGAAATCAAAGAAGAAGCCAATCATCAATCGACAAATTTATACTACCTTTTGAGGTAATTTTTACCAAATTTTATGCAAAGATAAAAAAGAAAAAGTATGATAACTTTAGATCAAGAATATTATTATTTGCATGCAAAGTTTCCTGTGAAAAATTTAAAAGGAACATTCTTGTCTAAATTCCACCGTCAAGTAGGCTTCCATTTGTAGCAAACTCAAGAATTCCAATCTTACTAAAAGTAACCCTTTAAAAGGTAAAAGGGAAGAAAATAATGTGACTATATCTTCTACAATTTCAACTTACATATCTACTCTAATTGATTAATGATAATTTATTGCCACACTTAGATGAGCGGGCTATCATCTTTGTTTTAAAATGTTTTTATGTGCCACTTGCAAATTATCTTCACATTTATGTGTGGGTTTAATTATGTAAAACTTATAGAGCATTTTTCAAAAAGAGCAAACATTTGAAATATAATAAGGTAAAAAATAGCTATAGTTTGCTACAATTATGACTTATATCTATATATATTATAGGAGAGAAGCGAGCGAGATTGAGAGAGGGAGGAGAGAGGCGAGTGAGATCGAGAGAGGTGAATTGTATAACTATGTTTGTCAAATTGTATGTGTATATCTCAATACTTGTGTATGTGTAACTGATATACAAATAAAGAGGCAAGCGAGATCGAGAGAGGGAGGAGAGAGGCAAGTGACAGAGGTGAACTGTATATGTATATCTGTCAAATAATTGTATATATGCAACTGGTATACATTGTATTTGTATATCCAGCAAGAGATTGGAGAGAAAGAGGAGAGAGGCGATAGAGATGAAGAAAGGAGAGAGAAAATAGCAAAAAACCTATAAATTATAATTTTTTCAAACTATAATGACATAATATAAATAAATATCATATATTTGTGTAGTTACAAAATTTACCGACTTATAATCTAAGCATCTGAGTGTGCACACTGTAAATAAGCCCAACATCAATGCCTGCTCAACAATTCCTTTTAAAATCATGTGTCAAAGTATCTAATAAACATTGTTGACCTTTATATTCTTTAACAAAATAAATAATAAGAGAAATTTCTTGGTTCTCTGTCTTTCAAAACCATCAGTTTTTTATTTTTAATTTACTATTTAAAAACATTTCATATTTATTCTTGAAAAAGTAATGTTCTAAATTATAATACTGAATGTTTGTTGATTATTTAATTTTAGGTAGGTAATATGTGTAATTTATTGCAAGACTTAAATAAACGGATTAAGTTAAATTTAAGCAGGTTGTTTTAAAATGCTCTATGGGGCACTTGCAAATTATCTTGAGATTTATGTGTGGGTTTAATTATGTAAAACTTAAAGGAATAATTTTAAATATATACAATAAACTAATTAATTTATAACAAATATAGTCATTTTTATTTACATAAAAAAATAGCTCAAAATCTAAGAAAATATATATTATGATACACTCAAAAATTAAATATAGCTTGACTATACATAAAATATACATTGACTATATATGTTTATACAATAAATAACTATTTTTTTTTATAATTATCTTGACCTGACCTTGTACTGGAATTATCCCAAACTTATAACCTAAGCATCTGAGTGTGCACACTATAAATAAGCCCAACATCAAAGCTTGCTCAACAATTCCTTTTAAAATCATGTGTCAAAGTCCCTAACTAACATTGTTGACCTTCATATTCTTTAACAAAAATAAATAATAAAAGAAATTTCTTGGCTCTATATATCTCTCTCAAAACCGTCAAGTCTTTACTATTTAAAAACATTTCATATTTATTCTTGAAAAAGTAATGTTTTAAATTATAATACTGAATGTTTGTTGATTGTTTAATTTTAGGTAGGTAATATATGTGATTGGATAATATTTTTTAAAAAAATCTATGGTATTTCAATCATTTGAAAGTTAAGATTTTTTAATTAAAATTTATTTGAAAGTTAAAGATTGATAGAGGTTACATCCTAAATAAAAAATTTGTGATTACACCCTGGCTTTTTAATCATAATAAAGGGTTACATCAAAATGCTAATAAGATTAAGTTAAAGAATCATAGAAAAATAAAATAATGAGTACCCAAAACAAACTAAACCAAAAATAAAAATATAAATATTCAATTCTTATTTCATGGATATGCAAATATATACATAGGGATGTATACTTAAATATTATTTTATAACTACCAATTATTCATCCCATTTATATCTCTATCTCAAATTAAATCAATGCCAACATAAAATTTGTTTGCATTATATATTGAGATTAAGTAATAGGTCATAATAAATCCATGTAACCTAAAATTATTTTTTATTAGCTATCAAACCATTTTCTTTTATTTATCAATATTATATTCAACCAACTAATAAAAACTTAAATACATTCATTGTGCTTAAAAAGCTAAAAGACAAGGAGTTAACATTAATTAATCAAAGCAAACAATCTTGTAGGAAAGTGACATGTACATACCAAAACCATATATCTTCATTCACTTATCTCTTTTCAATTAAATATTAGGATTACCTAATATTTTCCATTTTAGGCTTCATGACTGAACTGCTCTAGTGTCCAAATTAAGCAAGAATGGGAAAATGGGAATCAATCCTGTTGGCCATTATAAAACAGTCAAAATCATTATTGCAATTATTTATGTTTTGAGAATAATCTTTTTGTTATTTTTACTGGAGCATATATTACCATTTTTTATATATGTATGATGTATCTTGGCAAACAAAATAAAAGAAGAGAATATTGGCTATTGTTGATGCATGAAAGACAAGTGGACACCAATGGGCAATGGGAGAAGCAGAATATAATGTCGCCCATAGTAAAAACAGCCAAAATCAGTATAGTTTTACGGTCTTAGACGGGCGGGTTGAGTTGCAATTGAAAACGTTAAAATAGGTTAAAATATAAAGGGAAAACAATGCTTGTGCCTCTTTAAAGTAAATTATTTATATCCATATATCCCTTTACATTTTATATCCCTATACTATTAAAATTCGTGCGCTGCTGACGTCAGCACCCACCTTGTATGATATACTAATAGGGTATACATATACCAACAAGGTATCACAAAAGATTAATCTCAGTTCTATATGATACCGATATGATATCAACGTACAGATAGAGTATCACAAAGAATATATTTTCTACTAATTTATAATTTAATAAATAATTTTGTAACTTTAATAATTTTCTAGTCCTATACAATACCGATATGGTATCAATATACCGACGGAGTATCATAACGAATATATTTTCTACTAATTTAGAGTTTAATAATTTTTTATTTGTTTCTTAAAAAAAACATAATCCTATATAATACCAATTGGGTATCAATATACTGCCAAGAGTATCACAGAGGTATGAACACATTCTATATGATATCGGTATGATATATATATATACCGCCATAGTATATTTCATAGTATTTATGTTGACGTCAGCATGACGTCAGACACGAAATAAAAGGGGGTAAGTGGTTAAAAAGGTAAATAGTTTGGGTCATGAGTCCATTAAAGGTAAATAATTTGAATTGAGTCTATCAATGGTAAATAATTTTAAATTAGGTCTATTTTGTGTACTTTTCCCTAATAGAAATTGAGTAGGGTTATGATCTGCCCAAATTTATTTTAGGCTCAAATGGGCTAAAATTCGAGTTGGATCATAACCCGCTCAATCTTAATAATTTTAACATATTATTATTTACTTTTTATAATCACAATTTGAATTTTAACTCAATAAAATAAAAATAAAAAGTTACAAATAGATAGATAAGTCATAGAAAATATATATTATATTCATGCAAGTAAAGAGTCTTAGAATGAGCTGAAATTGGAGATTAAAATGGGCTCAATTGAAGATTCTTTCAAAATAGGTTAAGGCTTCAATGTGTTAAGATTGGACCCAATTAAAATTATCTTAAGTCCAACCCATAAAATTTTGGATGAATTAGGTGAGTTACCTACATTTGGGCTCATTTTGACACACTTAATAGAGACTTATGTGTCGTGTTATTCTACACCACGTAGAGTTTAGTTATTTAACTTAACTTTTCATCTAAGTGTGAAATAGGTTGCCTAACTTGTATCAACAAAGCAGTAAAAATAATAAGTAAAGAACATAACGTTTTACGTAAAAAAAATATTTGGTTCATAAAAAGTGTAAAAAATTAAATCTATAAGATTGAACCCTAATTTCACTAAATCAATGAGCCTCAACATAATTTGAATTACTCTTGCAATTCTAGGGACTAAGTCTAATTCCTAAAAATCAATAATCAACTAGATCACTGGCCCATTTCAAATTATGAATTCAGTTTACAACTCTTGCTTTCTTAGAAGATAATTCTAATTCTTGAAATTCAACACAAACCTGTCAAAGTATGTGTTCCTAATTCTTTGAGTTATCCCAACTTAAATAAAAGTCCCCTAATTCAATTTACAGATCACTGGACTAAGATTGCATTAATAATATAACTCAAAGAAAACTCCTAGTACATTAATTCTATAATTGAATACCAGATTCTTTAATGTGGTTATTCAATGTATAGGTAGCACTTGTGAAGTTATTTTTTTCATTTTGTAAGTGCACAAGTATTCTAATAACTTTGCTTTTATTTAAGTATAACTCTTCAAAGAGTTGTTCTTCACTTTAAACTCCATATTAACTTGAACTCTCTTAACTTAGAGTTTTACTTCAAGTACAACTTCTTTAATTCAAACACTTTGCCTCTTTAGACTCTTTATTTAAATCAAATTCATTGATTCTTTTGTGTTGTAGTCAAATTCCAATTCTTCAATTCAACACTCAGTGGAAAAGTTCTACTTCAAGTGAGACTCCTTCAATTCAAACTCCTTGCCTCTTTACATTTCTTCAATTATAAACTAATTAATTATTTAATATGTCTAAATTAGTGTATGAAAAACAATTCTGTAATTTAGGATGTCTCACAATCAAATTCAACTCTTAATCAACTCAAATTCACCCGATAAATCAACGATCTCAAATTTGGGATTGATTACATGAACACATTATTCATAAGCAATCGAGTTTGTTTCAATAATCAAAGTTGAATTTTAATATTGTTGAGACACTATGATCTTTGAATCTACATTTAAAATAATATGGTATTTTGATAATTGACAAAATTTATACAAGTGATAATTTATGCAAAAAAGAAGATGAACCAAGAAGTATAAGAATCAAATCCTTAACATATATCTAAAAAAAGAAGATGAAGAAGTTAGCAACACACTACAAAGTAACTTATTAGAAAACTTGTTCTTCTAGTAGCTAAACATTGTCTTAAACAAGTTATTTCATAAGGCTCGAAGATTCAATCAAATTCTACAAGAGACTGAAGTTCAAGATATGAAAATACTATCCTAAATTAAACACATGAAATTAATCTGACATTAGGAGAAAGAAATCATATGCGTGAAGTAGATTCAAACTAGAATTGAATTCTTAGAGAGACTTCAACCAATTTTTGTTTGGATCGGAGAACTACAATGTTGTTATTTACTTCTAATGGAATGACATAAAATTTTAGAGCGTTAATCATTTATTAATTATATCTTGAATTTTTCACTTGTATATTTTAGAAAACTCACAATCCCTAATGGTGTAGGAAACCCTTGTCCTAATATATTTGGAAAAATAATATATTGTCCTTCTTGGACTAGAAAAATCTTTATCTTATAGGTTTGGGATTAAAGGAATCTATATATAGGGGATGTAGTTGGGGATTCTAGTGTATGACCGAGAGTTCACAATGTAGTCCTAAGGGCTTAAAAGCATTGTAAACTTCTTTTTCTTTCATAGTGAAAAAACTCTCTGTCTTTGTTGGGAGGTGTAGGTCTAGCCGAACCTCGTTAAATTCTTATGTTATTTTTCTTCTCTATTTTTTTGTTTGTGATTGTGTGTTAGTTAATCTACGATGTTTTCGCAACAATTGGTATCAAAGTTTAGTTGAGATTTCTAGACATAATCAAGGGGTAAGATGTTTTCATTATCTTCAACAAAGTATGAAAGAGAGAAATTTGATGGGGAGGGGGGGGAGGCCTAATTTTAGTCTATGGAAGATTAGAATGAGATCGTCATTGGTGTTACAAGGATTATTGAAGGTAATTGAGGAGAATTTTTCAAAAGGGTTGAAAAAATCAAAACAAGCAGAACTGAAGAAGAGGGATTCGAGTGTAATATTCATGAGTGTTATAGATAATGTTCTTTGGGAAATTGCTGAAGAGAAATCTGGATCAACGACATGGAAGAAGTGAGAAGATCTATTTTCTAAGAAATCATTGACAAACCGCCTCAACTTGAAAAAGAGGTTATACATTCGGCATATGAATGAAGGTATACCGATCAAAACTCACCTTGGTGAGTTTGATGCAATTATAATTGACTTGAAGTATGTAGATATCAAAATCAAAAGTGAGGATCAAGCCTAACCAAATTTATCACGATCCAAAATTGGATCGCGACTAAAGACGAATAAAGTAAAGTGGAAACAACCATAACATATCATAAGAGATCCCAAAATCTGGAGTCATGAGTACAAGAGCATCTAAATAATACGGAAGAGTAAATACATCTGTCTCGAATAGAAATACAATTATGTCTGATAAAAATTAATACAACATCTTAAATAGAAAGCAATTAAAGAAAATCTCAAGAATCCACGACGACTCGATGTCTGAGACTCACCACTAAGATCTGGGATAGATAGATGGAGAAATGCACTACTAGAGTGAATCAACTATCCTGTATGGGTCCCTGTGCTTAATCTGTAAAGAGAAAATAAAGTAGGGGTGATCACACTGAAGTGTATCAGTAGGTTCAAATGACTGGGTAAGAGAAATCGAACAAGTATGTAATAATGAAGAATCCTAACACCTGCATCCAAAAATATTAGTGCACAATAAAATATACATAGGACAAAATAAGATATCTAATATAACCAGTAGTACAACACAAGAAGAAATATGAATACAATACATGTAGTCTCATCACATCACGGATCAAGTTTCTCTCAACCTTATCACCTACCCGTGCCAAGGGGTGTCACAGTGTCTCAACTTTTGCATCTACCCGTAGTCAAGGAATATCATAATGTCTTAACCTTGCTACCTGCCTATGGTCAAGGGATTTATAAAGTATGAATCTCACCCTTGCCACCTGCCCGAGTCAAGGGGTGGTACAAATGTGGAGTATGTTACCCTTGCCTCCTACCCGGGTCAAGGGATGATACAATGCAACATGAAATAAATGTAAGTCAATGATACCAATCCAAATATATACATAATATAATCACATCATGATAAGAGTGTTAATACATAAGCCTCATATAATCATGGAGAGAAAAAAAATCAAGTGTCACAACCGGAGTCATAATCTACCATAACATCTCATATAGTCATAATCATATCAATGATCAAATTTGCCAACAATACTGGACCTTACTCATTCTCATAATATACACACATCACAATTATATCCAAAAATTAAGTATAACAACAATACCTGACCTCACTCGTCCCCAAACTATACACATGATCATCAAAGTGTCTCATAAACCATCAAATTGCCACAACATTTTCCAAATAGTAGCACAAGCCTCAAATTACCACAATAATATCCCAAAGGATCTCAATTCACAAGATTTCATCTCAGGTTATCAATAGAATCACAATTTACTCAAATTTTGATATAATTGGGTTCACATTTTCATCATAATTCTAATATATCAACTCATTTACTCATGGTTCATTCTAGATCTTACAATCACAACATAAACATGTCCAATAACTCAAATTCAATTCCATAAAGATTAGCCGAACCTACCTCAAAGTTGAAATCACACTCAGACAAGCTTTCAATCAACTAAACCCTCCAAATGATCACCGAATCGATCAATCGCTATCATAAATAGATACTACACGTCAAGAGAAGAATTTTGATACTCATATTGACATGAATTAGGCTTAGAGACAAAGTGATCAAAACTAGGACTAAAATTTGAAGTTCCTAAATCTGTAAATTGACTTTAAAATTAGGTTCTACACAAAAAGTGGAGTCCACAGATGAAAATTCCACTAAAATCGAGTTTAAATTGAAGGAGAAATCACCATTTAAAGTTTTGAATTCATAGACTAAATATTCTCAATTTTAGATATTTAAAATCATGAAATTCAAGACAAAATCAAGATATAAATCATGAAAATTAATTAAAAAGATGTTAGAAACACTTACACAAAATAATTCTCCAAAAATCTTCTTCAAAAATCACCCCAAAAACTTGAAATAATTGAAAATGGATAAAAATGGAGGTTTCTCGGATTAAAAACTAACTCTGGTCTCAATGTACTCTGCTAACACAAAAGTCAACTCTATTAACTTCTCTGCGAATGCACCACATAATCCGTAAACGCGGACAACAAAAGCCCTAAGCTCCGTGGACACGAGGGCTCCTGCGCGAACGCGGAGAAGAAAGCATGTTGCACCAGTTGCAGCAAAATATAAGTATTTTCAATCTTGATACGGACGCTAGCAAAATATAACTATTTTCAATCTTGATACGGACCCTTGAAACTCATCCAGAATCAGAATTACACAAATAAAATATGTATCCATACCAAAAACAACAATTCAGACTCAATGACATAATTACAAATTAATTTTGAGATCTCCTCGCCACATTTACCAATGCAAGTCATATAAACTAGTTTAAAACTCAAAATATCAAAACTACCCTCGATAACTCCAAAAAATATTAGGAGACCATTTCTAACATTAGTTTCACCAACCGAAACTACTAGAACTGTCAAAATTCTGATTTGAGTTTTCAAACTTCGAATGTTGACCAAAGTCGAACTTTAATTCTGAAAATAACTAAAAATACAACTTTAGGCCTAAAAATCTCATTTTAACTCTGAGTTTCATTCTTTAACTTCTCAAAGGCCAGTTTTGACGTTTTGTAACCAATGAAATTGAAGAATTTTAGATATGACACTCGAAATTAAAAATGGTACAAACACTCACTTATTCAATAACTTAAGCTTCCAAAAATACCAAAACTCATATTTTCAATTTTTAAAACTCTGAATTTCAGTTCCAACAATACAAATAGTTCAAAATAGGCCTAAAACAAATTATAATAGGGCAAAATGATAAGTTTCACAAATAAGGCCAAAAATGACCAACCAGGTCATTACAATGTTATGTTCTTTACCACTATCTTATGATATTTTTGCCGATACATTGCTATATGAGAAAGACAATATCTCACTTGATGATATTTGTAATGCACTAAAATCTAAAGAGTTGAAGAAGAGCTTTGCGGATAGCAAAACTTAGGGTGAAGATCTTGTGAGTAGGAGAAGAACACAACAAAAGGACTTTAACAAAAAAAAAGGTCTAATGTCATATCAAAGTGTAGAGAAAGGAAGCAGAACTGCTATGAATGGGGGAAAATGATCATTACTAAAGAGATTGTCCTAAATTGAAGGAGGAAAAAGAAAAGCATAAAGTTTATTACTCAGCAAACATTATCAACACTGACAATAATTTTGATGATAGTGACTATCTATAAGAAGTTTGTGCTGTGAGTTCTAATCACAGGCACAATTCATGAGTTCTTGATTCTGGTGTAATTTTTCACACGAGTCTATATACAAAATAATTTGCAACTTACAAACAGACGATAGGGACTATCTACCTAGGAGATGACAATTCGTTAGAGGTAAAAGCGTTTGGTAGCATCAGATTTGAGAATATTCAATGGTATTGTTAGAAATATTAAATATTGGCATGTTTCTCAAATGAAGAGAAATTTAATTTCTCTTTGGCCAGGTATAAGTTTCACTCGGAGAATAGGATACTTAAAGTGTGTAAAGGCTCCATGGTACTCAAGAAAGGCAAACTTCATTCTAGACTGTATTATCTACAAGCTAATATAGTTGAAGGGAAAGCAATCGTAGCTTCTGAAAAGAGTAACCTGAATCAGTATCAATTGTGGCACTTGTGACTTGGTCATATGAGTGACAAGGGATTATTTTTTTTTACTAAGAAGAATTTATTGGATGGTTAAAAAATCAAGCTTTGAATTTTTGTGAGCATTGTGTGTTTGGTAAGCAAATAAGGGTGAATTTCAGCAAGAAGAGGACACACAAAACGAAAGAGAAGTTAGATTATATACATTCAGACTTGTGTGTTCCAAATATAATTTTCTCCAAAAGTGGTGATAGGTACTTTATGACTTTTATTGATGATTACTCAAGCATGGAATAGATGTATTTTTTAAAAATAAATGATGAGACATTTTCAATATTTGTTAAATGGAAGACGATGATTGAGAGGAAAATTAAAAAAATACTTAAGCGTCTGTGAACTGATAATGGATTAAAATTTTGCAACTTAGAGTTCAATGACTTCTACAATAGAGAGGGCATAGTAAAACACCACACCTGTGTTGAAACACCACAATAAAATGGTGTTACAAAACGTATGAACAAGATACTTTGTGATAAGGCATAAAGTATGCTTTCACACTTATGTGTTAGCAATGTTTTTTGGGATGAAGTAAGCAATATAGCTTGTTATTTGGTCAATATATCTTCATCCATAGGTATTGAGTTCAAAACTTTTTTTGATGTTTGGTCCAGTTTGCCTGCTGATTATTCAAATTTACGGGTATTTAGTTGTATTGTTTATGTTTATGTGAGGGATAAAAAAATTGAACCGAGGACAAAGAAGTGCATATTTCCAGGGTATGTAGCTAGAGTGAAAAGTTATCGGTTGTGGTGCATAAATAAAAAAACTTTAAGATTAATTTATTATTAGGGATGTGACATTCAATGAATTTGTCTGACTGTACAGTCAGACGAAAAAGGAAATAGCAAAAACAAATCATGGTATTAGTGACCGCATAAAGCTACACGTTGAATCTCCACTAACTCAACCCAATAGTTTAAAAGTGGAGGAGATGCAAGACATTAACCAAGATGATAATGGTGATGCACCTATACAACAACAATCATATAACATTGTAATAAAAAGGAACAAGAGAATGATCAATCCACCAAAAAAATTTGCAAACGTGGTTGATAATGTTTTTTTTGGATATACAAATTTTATAAAATTTGCTTTATCTATTGTAGAAGTCATTAACATGCTTGAGCCTAATAGCTATAAAGAGGCTATTTCTAGTTCAAAAGAAGATAATGAATTGGTTCTATGAGTGAAGAGATTGAGTCTCTGCAAAAGAATCAAACATGGAAGCTTGTTTCATTATCAAAGGAATAAAAGGTGATAGACTGCAAATAAATTTTAAAAATAAAGGAAGATAATTCAGCGGTAGAAGCACCAAAATACAAGACAAGGTTGGTAGCTAAAAGTTTTACAGAAAGAGAGGAAATAAACTATATTAAAATGTTCTCTCTGGTGGTGAAACATAGCTCTGTTAGAGTCTTACTAGCTTTGGTGGCTTTTCACAACATAGAGTTAGAACAGTTAGATGTGAAAATTGCATTCTTACATGGAGAGTTAGAAGAACAAATTTATACGAATCAACTTGAGGAATTTATCACTCCGAGTAAAGAAAATCATGTTTGTTTGCTTAAGAAATTTCTATATGGGTTGAAACAGCTATCTAGACAATGGTATAAAAGTTTTGACACATTTATGATTCAAAATGTCTTTTCTCGAAGTGCATATGATAGTTGTGTGTATTACAAGAAGCTTAGAGATGCTTCTTTTGTGTATTTGTTATTTTATGTGGATGACATACTTGTTGCTGCTAAAAGTATGTTTCAAGTTGAACGATTGAAGCAACAACTAGATACGGAGTTCAAAATAAAAGATTTAAGTGCTGCAAAGAAGATATTGGGGATAAAAATTACTCAAGATATAAGAGTTAAGAAACCGATGTTATCTCAATAGTCCTATATTGACAAGGTTCTTAAGAGATTTAATATGACGTGTGCTAAGCTTGTTTCCATTCTTTTAACTTTTCATTTCAAATTGTCTGCAAATATGTCATCAAAGATAGAGAAGGAGATGGAACAAATGTCTAGTATTCAATATTAAAATGTAACTGGTAGCATTATGTATGCTATGATTTGCACTCTTCCTGACATTTCATATGTTGTTAGTATTGTGAGTAGATACATGGTATGTCCTGGTAAAGAACATTGGCAGATAGTGATGTGAATTTTTCGATGCTTGAAGAGTACTACAGATGTGGGCTTGATTTTTTCCAAAGACAATCTAAGTGAATCAATAATAGATTATGTGGATTCCGACAATGTAGGGGACTTGGATAAAAGAAGAACTCTGACAGGTTATGTCTTTACTCTTTTTGGTAGTATCATCCGTTGAAAGGCAACTTTGCTATCTATTGTTGCTTTATCTACCATGGATATTGAGTATATGATAATTACAGAAGCTGTTAAAGAGGCTATATGGCTACAAAGATTGGTAAATGATCTTGGACTAGTTCAATAGAAGACTTTACTATTTTGTGACAGTCAGGGTGTCATTCATCTTACCAAGCATCAAATGTTTCATGAGAGAACTAAGCATATCGAAGTCGGACATCATTTTATTTGAGAGATTATATCTAAAGGTCTTGTTGAGGTGAAAAAAGCTTCTACACATGATAATTCAGTAGATATGATGACCAAGGCAGTCCTGACCAATAAGTTTAGATATTGTCTAGACTTGATTGGTGTATGTAGTATTCACTAAGCCCTTTAAAGGGATAAGAGCAAGGTAGAGAGACGTTATTTCAATTGATGAAGGAAATTCAAGCCAAAGAGAAGATTTATTAATTATGTCTTGAATTTTCTCCTTGTATATTTTAGGAAACTCACAATTCCTATTGGTGTAGGAAACCCTTGTCCTAATAGATTTTGGAAAGGAATATATTGTCCTCTTGGACTAGAAATTTTTTTTTCTTGTAGGTTTGGGATTAATTGGGATCTATTTATTGGGTATCTAGTTGAGGATCCTAAAACATTGTAAACTTCTTTTCTTTCATCGTGAAAAACTCTCTCTGTCTTTGCTGGGAGGAGTAGGCGTAGTCGAACCTCGATAAATCCTTGTGTTATTTTTCTTCTTTATTTTCTTTGTTTGTGATTGTGTGTTAGTTAATCCATTATATTTTTGCAACATGGAGTTTGTCCATATCCAAAGAGAGAGAAGTCCTAGTAAAAGAGAGAGTACAAAGTTTTCAAAGAAGTTACTATTGCAATCAAAGAACCTCATTCTATTAAGATATATTTATCTACATTCTTGCATTATAGCAGTTAGTTTCTTTGTAAGGATTCAAAATAATTTCTTGATTGCTTTATTAGTTGATTGTAGTAGATATTGTTTTATGTTATAAGAAAATCTATTGACTGGTTAGAGTCATTAAAGAAAAGTAGAGAAAAAGATAGAGGTAGGGAATGTTGGGAACAATTTCTTAGGTGTATAAAGGAGATTGTAACCTTAAATTTCTTGAGTTAAGTAAAAACAATTGTGGAAAGGTTTACATAGGTCATGAATTTTTCCTCCCATAAAAAGATGTTTTTCATACTAAAATATTTATGTTGATTTACTTATTTGTAATTTACTGTCACAATCCAAAAAGCGAGATCATGATGTCACACATCCCAACCTAACCTAATGTGTAATCCAAAGAGTAAAATCATGAACGAGACCCCTAAGGGGAAGTCAGACCATAAATAAAAAAAATACACTAGACTTATCACAGAACATGAGTTCATGAGTATAAGTAGTATCTAATACAATTATGGAATAGTACATACAACATGATCTATGAATAAAAGTAAAGACTATAAATAAAAATAGAGTTGGTAGTCATTTGAATGTCTTAAATCTCACCACCAAAGGTACTCCGCTAGAATCATCAGTTGTTGCGAAGATAATTCTGTCTAGAATTTACATTCAAAAGAGAACACAAAAGTAGGGTTGAGTACAATTCATATGTACCTAGTAGGTTTGACTGACTGATTACTAGGAATTGATTAAACTATACAATAAATTAGGAACACTTGCACCTGCGATAGAAAAAATAGTCCGACAATGACACCGTTAATTATATAAAATGGCATGAGTAAAGTAAAAATATAACCTCATATAAAACAAGTCAATTAATATCAAGTAGTGCAATGACATGATATGCAATGCAATGCAAGATAGAATCAAGGCTGTCGCACAACCTATCGTATACACCTTTGTCAAGCGAAGGCTCTAGAGACTAAGGGGACCCATGGGTCCTCGCAGAACATATACCTCACCACCAATCTCAAAGTATCAACTATCGTACCACCCAGCTTGTGGCCAAAGACTCATGATACCAATATCTCATCCACTTACTATCAAACTCGTGGTCAAGAATTTTAAAGGTGTTTCATTTTCTGTAAAAAGGTGTTGCCACAATTTCACTTCTCTTGTTCCATATTATGCATGTATGAGAATAAATATATGACAATATCACAAATAGAGGAGCACAATCACTCAATACAAGTGTCAAAAGTAATAAATTTCTCTAAACTCAATTGTTATGATAAATTTCCTCTCTAAATTTGATAGGAAGAAAACTCTTTTAAAAAAAATAAGCAACAATCCTTTAGAAAACTTCTCTTAGGTTCCCAAATTATATCACAAATCATAATTTCCCACAAGTATATCGTTCCTCAAATCATTTCATGCTTCAACACATTTCATTTCACAATATATCACATTTCTCAATTCACTTCACAAGTATCTCAATTTTTGAGTCATTTCATAAATATTTCAAATTCTCAAATCATTTCACCAAGTATCTCATTTTTGCAAATCATTTCATTCAAAGTATGATAAAATCATGACTTATTTCAAGGAATTTCATTTCACAAGCATGATAGGTTTATTACTCATCTCAAATATTACATTTCATAAGTATGGTATATTATTAAAAGTACACAACACAATAAATTTCAGAAATCTAATGTTTAGGAAATGATTATAATAATAAATAAAGCTTTCCACACGGCAACACAATGTAATTCACAACTTTCAAAACATGATACAGTCTCCATCCATAGTCCACTATATAAAGATAATCAATTACCCAACCCCAGTCTCAAAGAAGGATAGCCAAACATACCTTAATAGTCAAAATCACACCTGTACATCTCTACACCAGAACATTCCCGCAAAAATCACCTTTGGATCAATTTTTCACTATCAAGAATGAAAAGTACACATCACAAGGAGTCTAACAACACCCATATTGCAAGGTTTTGGAATCGAGGATAAAATAGTCCAAAAGATCGATTAATTTTGAAGGAGGGTAAACTAGGATTCTATTATAAAATTAAATTCTATTAGTATTAAGAAACTCATTGTTGAAAAAATCATAAAATTTGAGTAAGAAAGGAGTTAGAATCCACAAATTTACTCCAAGTTAGGATTCTTGAAAAATAAATCATGAAATTTGAAGTTAAAACCCAAGAATTTGAAGATGAAATCATAAAATAATTGATGAAAATTAAAGATTTTAGGTTAAAAAATACTTATCCAATAATTTTCCTCGAAAACTTTTCTCAAATCGTCCATACAAGCTCAAGAACTCAAAAATGATGAAAATGAGATTTTTTCGAATTAACATTGTCCAAGCACGAAAATAAACATCACGATCGTGAGTCACTAACCCTATGGTTGTGAAGGTCACAAAAATAGAGTATCGCGATCGCGAACACCACCCCTATGATCCTAAAGAATAGAAGAGAAGTGACTATCGCGAACATAAAGAGTGGGCCACGAACGCAATGTATATAGGTCCTGCACCAGATATCAGAAAATTTTCAAGTCACAAAATTTTCAAGTCACAAAATCACGAAATGAACTCTCATAATTCGTTCGAAATCATTAGAAATCTAATCTGAGATCTTATCGATTCAAAATTTGATTAGTCACAATGTAACTTGTTAGGAGCTCAAAAATATCAAAATTCCCCCCAGGCTTCAAAAAAATATGACGAAGCTGCTTCAAGACTTAAAAGTACCTCCTAAATCCAACAGAACTATCAGAATTTTGATCCGAGCATCCAAATTCAAAACATTGGCAAAAGTCGAATTCTTATCAAATTTCAACCAAATTTTCAATTTAGGACCTCAAACCCACAAAGCAATACCAAATTTTGATTTCGACAAATCTCCTAGATCAATTTTCATATTCAAAATTAATAAAATTTATGAAATTCCATTCCAAGACTCGAAACTCCAAAGATTCTCTTTTTAGATAACTTTAAGCCTTAAAACTCAAAAACTCCTACAACTCTCAACTCTTTAATGAAAAGTCAAGATCAGTCACACAAATGGACTAATTAAGACTTGGGACTACTAACAAGAAGGGCAAAATGATAATTTTTTGAGAATTTACAAAATGACTATTGAGGTCATTACATCATCCACCACTAAAGATCATATTCATTCTCGAACATAAGATAAAAGATATAATCTTATTTGATGTTGCAAAGATTTTGAGGTACAAATTTCAAAGTCAATAATTGTTCTTTCAAGGGAAACTTCTTCCAGGAACCTTACCATCAAAATGCATAACCAAAAATTGAACTATTGATCCAAGATGAAGAAACATTTGTAGTCCAAGAGTAATTTTTAAGTCACGAACTAACCTAATCCACTTGCAAAAATACAGCATGGTCACCAAGATGAACCCTCTTCTCACATCAATACGAAGTGATCGTGAACAGTTAACTACTATTTCCATGAGTGAAACTGATCAAACTAACAAACCCTCAAAATGTTCCCAACACTATAATCTTTAGCTATCTCCCTTCCACCTAACATAGTTTTCTTTATGAACTTAAGCTGCAGTGACTTGATCGTTAGACAACATATACTTATTAAAAAGGATTTAATTTCTCCGACATCGAAGAAGAGTAAATCAAGCTATCACTTTGACGAACGAGAGCACCATGCACATAGAATCTCAGAATAATGTTGTCGGAATGCTAGAACAGTAGTTGTGATCATAAACAACTCTTAAAACGGTAAAACTAGGACCAATGGTACTCAAGTCAATCACATGAATCTAAAATAGGGCCTCCTTAATTATATAACTACCACAACTATTGAGAATCTGTAATTTCTCACAATAATTCCATCACATGCATTCTCGATAAAACTCATACTTGCAGCGCACTACTATATCCAGATTGCTAGAAATTCTCTTATTTTAATCGAATACTACATCTCAAGCACTAATAGTAAAAGATCTTCCGATTATCTGGTTTCACCAAGTAGATTCCTCTAAACACAACCTTTTATTTGATTACCAACAAAATTTTAAAACATACTTATCTTATCAAAACTCAACATATTCATCAAAATCCCACAGCTTAAATCGACAAATCTAACTTCAATAAAATCTCGTGACCTTACTGATTCTTTACTCATACTTCCAAAACTATTATTAGTACAAATTTCCTTAAAAACCAAACTGTCACCATCTGAAGTTCTTACTTATAACTTTTTTTCTTCCTAAATGAGATACCAATATCCGTCTCAAGCCAATTCTCGCATAATATGTTGGATACTGGCCATCTCCTAAGCTGATAATGTTAACTCAAAATCTAATAGTCCTTTTCCCCACGAGCTACAACTATTAGATCAAAATTCAATCTCAATCACATCTAATTGTACACATGACATGCCTCAACCTCTATTCAAACACTCGTACTATCGTACTAAAACTCAAAGAAACTATTAATCACCCCAAGAGTTTTGTGTACCATAAATGCATGATCTATACACTGCCAAGCATCCATATAATTCATCATAATAATCTATGTGACTTTTATCAACAAAGTAGTATCACCCCGACTCAAAATCCTAAATGTCTATATAGATCCATAATCTTTTTCTATAACGTTCCTATAAGTCACCTACCAAGATTGAATGATCCCATCTAACTTAAAATTAAAAAATTTCCCACACATCGATGCTTTCCATCCAAATTAATTCTAAATATTTAGAAGAGTAGTTGATAACCTCTCACAAACTCATGTCTAATTGACCTACCTTGCATTGTTACGTCTAAACTTACAGCGAAACTCATACTCATGATCCAATCCTAAATGTACAAACTCTTTGATGCTCAAGCATCTTGTCCCTTTTTAGAGCCTACTTATCATTATCATTCCTTGGCCAGAATTTGGCAATAAATTGACTTTTACTTGAACTCACTCTTTAAATGAAACTTCATTAAGCTATTTCACAATTAGAAGTAATATATCTCCAACCCACACTTAACATAAATCTTTCCAAATACTCAATAAGTCAAATCATTTTCAATACATTGCCAATCCATGTTTTGACGAATGCTACTACCATGGATACAAACTAGCGATGAAAACCTAAATTACAATTGGCACACCGAAAGCCAATCCCTTTTTTGACTTGCATTAACTCATACCCTGTAGGTTCATAGAAATTGCATACTCAATTTATCATCAACCACTTTCTCATAGATATCACTATATGCTTTATTAGAGATTCAAGTTGTACTAGTTATCCAATTCAAAAACACAATCAAACATATTCTCTCACTTGAGCCAAAAACTTGTAGATTTCCTTCTCAAACCTTTCCCAATAATTTTTAACCCATTTGACACACTTGGGACCCGATTACTATAATCTAAACAATATAAACAAGACCACGTCACCCTGCAAAATTGATCTTATAATTGATATAATACTTCAAACCCAAGATATACTAGCCAAGTCAAAAGAATTCACCAAGTCCTACATGCACACATTCTCAATTGCCTTCACGTAAGTAATCTCTTGAAAACCTTGTTGGTACTTAAGCTTGTGGCTTCATAGAGATCTACTCGCTCCAGCCTATAACAAAACCATCGGTCCCCAACTAGATCTCTGCAAAAAATAATTCACACTTAAACACAAGAATACTAATACCAAAACCCACCACTACAATTTCTCTTATATCAAATGCTCCAAGTGTCTGTAGTAGCAACCAGTTGATTTTTCCAATATGATTATAGCATCAAACCTCAATACTTAGGTAGGTGGACCAACTAATGACCCTTTAGTAGTTAGTATTCATACTAGACAATTGATGTTCGTGCCCTCATACGTTAATGGTATCACATTAGAAAACCCACTTGATCCACCACTAGGAAACATCATACCCACCAAGAAGATCGTACTCAAATAGTACACACCTTCTTCCTATTGAATAACTATAATACATTACCAAATTGGACTCACCTCCAAATAAGCAATGTGCACCCTTTTGCAAAGAGATCAATAGTAGAAGTGACATAGCCCATAACCCGAACTAAGGGAACACAAATACCTTCATAGTAGCTATATTATAATAGTTCATAGTATACATCCACACTATGAGGCCACAATAAAAGTTCTAATCTTGATCATTAGCATATCATCCCAATCCCATGTCAAGAAGCCTCAGGGACAAAAAACCCGTGAAAGATACCCTAAAACACCAATATGCTTCCCTTGACCCCAATAAATTTTCATGATTAGTAGCCAGATCCAGATTCCCAATATTTTTTGTCCTTTAAATAGTTATATTTGTTGTCATGCCCTGATGACCATAGGTTCTTAAAGTCGAACACATTCTTACCTTTGTGTGGATGATCACCAAATTGACCCTAACAGTGAAATTTATTGACGCTGTCCTATCTAACTTGCTAGATACTCTCAATCATCCTAGCATGATCCATACACCCTGAAACAACCACCTGATATACAAGTAAAATGGCAACCTCCTAGGGATAATTAGCAAATCTTCTCACGACCTTGTAGGTCCACTCATACTCAATCCAACATTCATATGCCCTATCCTCGATTGTACCCTCAAATTTTAAAGATGCCAACATGACAATCTCTCAAAGCTCTTTTGCTCAAACATCCCTTTATAGTCATACTCTAGCTCAGGTGGGGCCTCATTAGATCATCCTTAAACTGGAGTTGCGCTCCTAAACCCAGCTATTACCTCAAACGTGAAAGGAATAGATTAAAAGTTTACAACACTCTGATATAAATGAATTGCATAAAAGAAGTTAATGAAGGAAGTTTCTACTAATAAACATCATATAGCCTCCCAAAGATAGATACGAATATCTATGTACTGTTTTACGAGACTCAACTAGACACCCTACTTCTTAACTCATGAGAGCGGTTAGCCTTAAGCTTTGATATCAACTTGTCATGAATCACAAAATGAGATTATGATGACACACATCCTAACCCAACCTAATGTGTTAGTCAAAGAGTAAAACCATGAATGAGACCCCGAGGGGAAGTCAGACCACAAATGAAATGAAGGAAATACATAAGACTTATCCTAGATCCTAGTGTCATAAGTGTAAAGAGCATCTAATACAACTCTAAAATAGTACATACAACACATTCTCTAAATAATAGTAAATACTTTAAATAAATATAGAGTTGGTAGTGGTCCAAATGTCCTGAATCTCACCACCAAATATGATATAGGAACTTCACCAGAATCATCAGCTGCTGCAAAGATAATCTTATGTAGAATCTGCATCCAAAAGGGGATGCAGAAGTAGGGGTAAGGATAATTCACATGTTCCCGGTAGGTTTGACCGAATGGATATAAGGAACTGATTAAATTGTGCAATAAACTATGAACACTTTTATTTATAACAAAAAAAACCCAGTCTGGCGTCGGTGCTGCCAGCTTATATAAGCTTGTAATGAAGTCCATATAGATCATATCCCACTTTTACTCTAGAATATCTATATTTTGAGCTACACTACATGACCTTAGGTACTTAACCTTGACTTTTTGGCAATTTGGGAACTAAAATTATAGTTCACAATATTTGTCTTTATACCACCCCACCAATAGATTTTTCTCAAATCATGATACATCTTAGTAGAACCTGAATGGATGAAATACCTGAAATTGTAGGATTCAGCCATGATTTAGTATCTGAGCTCATCCGTATTAGGAATGCATAATCTACCTTGGTACCTTAATACACTATCTTCCCAGTTTGTGAAAACTATCACCTTTTGTTTTTGCACATCTTCCTTGATTTAGAGTAGGATAGGATCTTGGTCTTGCTTCTCCTACACTTATGACACAAGGGATATTTCATACCCATTTGGAACAATTAAACCACTTTCACTAAAGTGAACAAGACAAACATCCAATTACGTCAACCTATGCACCTCTTTGGCTTCCTCTTTGTTTTCCTTCTCAACATGGGCGGTGCTTCCTATAGATAACCTGCTAAAAGCATCAGTAATAACATTAGCTTTATCTGGATGGTAGTTAATGATCATATCATAGTCTTTGAGCAACTCAAGCCACCTTCTCTACCTCAGGTTTAACTTTTTTTTAACTAAAAATGTATTGCAAACTCTTATGATTATTGAACATATCCATATGCACCCCATAAAGATAATGACACCAAATCTTGATAGTAAACACTACCACTACCAACTCAAGGTCATAAGTTAGGTAGTTTTTCTTATCAATATTAAGCTGCTTGGAAGCATATATTATGACCTTACCCCTCTACATCAGCACACAACCCAATCTGACTCTAGTCACATCACAATATATAACAAATTCATTTGTTTCCTTTGATAGGGATAATATTAGAGTAATAGTCAATTTGATTTTCAACTCTTGAAAATTTTTCTCACAAGAATCGAACCATTAGAACTTAGCCTTTTTTTAGTCAACTTAATCAATGGAGATGATACAGATGAAAACTCTTCTATCAACCACTGATGCAAGCTAAATTTCACACTTTGAGAATTTATCATACAACTCTTTGTCTAAGTGTCTGAAGAATAATTCCTAGATGATTGACATGCATTTTTGAATTTCTAGAGCAGACCAATATATCATTAATAAACACAATCACTAATATATCTGGGTATGGCTTAATATCCTGATTCAAGAGGTTTAATTATAAGCACATTAGTCAAATCAAAATACATAACAAGAAATTTAAAGTAACTATAAAGGGGTTTTGAAAGAAATTTAAAGTGACTATAAAGCGGTTTGAAAGTCATCTTTGGGATGTCACAATCTCTCACCTTCAATTGATGGTAGTCTGATATGAGGTATAACTTAGTGAAATAAGTGACACCTTGAAGTTAGTCAAATAAACTATCTCTTCTTGAAAAGGATACCTATTATTTATGGAAACCTTATTAACTAACGATAACAAATATATATTCTATGAGACTCATCTTTATTTTGCCTGAATAGGATAGGAGCACCCCAAGGTGAGACACTCGACCTAATGAATCCTTTATCCAAGAGATCTTTCAACTGCTCCTTTAACTCTTTCAACTTAGTTGAAGCCATTTTATATGCATAATAGAGATAGGTTATGTATCAGGAAGGATATATATCCCAAAGTCTATCTTCCTATCGAGAGGGACTCTAGGTAACTCATAAGGGAAGACCTCTAGAAACTCATTAATGATTAAGAAAAACTGGTAGGATGGAGTCTCATCATTAGTATCTCTAACTCAAACTATGTGATAAATAAACCCCTTAGAAATCAACCTTCTAGCCTTAAGATAGAAAATGAAATGACCCTTAGGCACTATTGGACTACCCTTTCACCTATGACTGACTCATTTGCAAACTAAAACTTGACAACTAGGATCTTACAATCAACTGCGGCATAATAAGAATAAAGTCAATCCATGCCTAGGATGACATCAAAATCAACCATTTCTAACTCGACTAAGTCAGTCATGGTATCTCTGTGATAATTGAAAATTGTACAATCTCTATAGACTCTCTCAACAAGAATAGACTCACCAATAAGAGTAGAAACACTGAAAGGCTTAAGAAGGCGTTCAGGAGGGATCTCAAACATAACAACTACATAAGGGGTCACAAAAGATAAGGTCGCACTTGGATCAAGTAAAGCATACACATCATTAGAAAAAACTCAGAGTATACAAGTGTTAACATCTGATGAGTTCTCTTAATCTTGGTGATTAGCCACAACATACAGATGAGTCAGACCTCCACCTATTCCTGAAGTTGTACCTCTCTATGTTGTCCTAACTAGTGGCGCTTCATAAGAAAATTGGGCTTTATTTCTCCTATTACTTTGTATCCACAACCCTCTCTTTACGTGTGACCCATCTAAACACACATGTAGGAACCACGACACTTTTCTAAGTAAATCTTGCCACACCTTCCATATGGTGGCTTTTCTTTAGAACCTTGAGTGACACTATCTTGGGACTGAGAACCCTGAGCTCTGGAATTTTGGTGACTCTGCAATTTTCAATCAGACCTATAGTTGAGCACACTCGCTAATGATGGTGCAAAACCTAAAGACCTCTTCTGAAAGAAGGACCTGTCACACTTACCTTATTTTTTCTAGCTAGGCTCATGTCCTACCAACTTAGCCTTTCCTTCCTCTTATCCTCCTCTACCTACTGGTCATACACTATAAGCCTAGAAAGACCCATATCAGAAATCAAAAATAAAAAATAAAAAATGATGCCTTGTATGCCTTTTTCACCTATCTACCCAAACCAGAAACAAACTTTGTCATCTTAGCTCTGACATCTTGAACCATCTATAATACACATCTGGACAATTGAATAAACATCAGATCATACTCTTTCACAGTCATCCCCTCTTTCTTTAGATTCACAAACTCCTCAACTTTAGTGTAGTGACCCAGACCTAAGGCCTAGTCATCACACGATGAATGAGACACACATAGGCACCTCACCGAAGCCATCTTACATATCAAGCATTCATAGGCATAAAACTCGTAAATCATACGGAAGAAAATGAGAAAGGGTCTATGGGACATTATTTAAAATAAGGAAACATCCAAAAACATACATAGTATCCATAAACATACCAACTAGACCATGGATAAACTGAACTGGTAAATGGTTGATTTCTATCAAATAGAAAAGATTTCAGACTTTAACAACATAGAAAGTAAAAGCCTCCAAAAACCAACATATACATCAAATCCAAAATATATAGCAAGAAGGAAATAGGTGGAGACTCGAACTAAAAGTTCACCACAACAAAACTAGTCTTGAACGTTGGAAGAACTAACCATGAGCCGGGGGAAGAGCACATGTTCCTTCATGGTTAAATTATAAAGTCAAAATATGCATTAGTATTTTTGGAATATAGTAAGTATGTAAGATGCAATGCGAACATGAAATTGTAATGCCATCATTCACAAGTAAAGACTTATATGCATAAAACAGTAAAGACATAAGTTTAAGCATGCATAAGGAACATCATTCAATATGAGAAAGAATAATACATCAATGGAACACATGTGATGGATCCAAGACATGGTTCATAAACATTATGGGAGTAGACCATAACCGTCATATAAGACCATGTGAGCTACTACATGGAATCCAACATTACTCCCTATGTTGACACGGGGAGACAACCACTTGTCGGGTGGAACTTCATCAATTAGCATGCATCGTCATATATCATAAAGGGTTTACATGGATCCACTAGCCTAACCTATGAGGGCTCTTATAATGTCACATAATTAGAGGAGCAAACAGTTGCTTCTAGGGTTTCCTTACTGAAACCCACCTCAATGCCTCATTCGGTACTAAGTCATCCCATAGAATCTTTAAAACATAGGCTTTGTCAAATTATGATACTTAGAATCATAAGTAGAAATATCAAGAGTAGATCAAAATTTAAGAAACCACCAAGTGAGAATTGTCCTTTCATCTTGGGGATAATCATAACATCATTTAGGACATTGTCGACATGCTTATATCTTTGACAAATCATAACTTTAAAACCTTTATTTTATGCCCTATTGTTCATCATATAACATTCATGGATTGACTTTAAACTTAGTGGGCTTAATCATAAGTTGAAACATTCATAAATCATGGGAAAATATGCTTATTCAAAATACGTAAAATAGCCCACACATCAACATTCAAAACTTTAATCATTAGGGTCATCATCCTTAACTCAAACTCTTTAAAATACTTGGTATAACATCTTATGGTAACATTAAAAGCATATTATAACATAAAACATCATGGAATCATAATTAACATGCATGGTAGTATTTAAGAAACTTAAATAAATTGTAAAAACTTTTAACGTAGGACTTTGTGAGTGAAAGGAGACCCACAAATTAATTCCCATACCTTGGGTAAGCCTATGAAGAAGGAATTTGATGTTATGGAAGAAACCCCTTGAAATCTCTAGCTTCCTTAGCTTGTTCTTGAAGTGGAAGAACGCCTTAGGAAATTCTTGAAAGTGAAATAATGAAAACGAATAGGGATCCTAGGACTTTAAGGTCTGAATAGGGGTCTAAAGAGTCACCAAAATGATATAGTTTACGATTAGGATTGGTAGAAAGGAAAATTTTCCCTTCACCAAACCTGTCGAATTCAATCCTTGAGACCTTGATTACGGGTTGTGGATAGAATCACGAGCCGTGGTTCTCATTATTTTATTCTCCTTTTCTTATCTTCAGAAATTAATTACCAACTACCAACCCCAAAAACCCTATCCATGGGTCGTACGTTATTTCACGGGTCGTGAACGGCCTCGTGGAGTCCTTCTACACTTAATAATTTTTTTACTTTTCTGGACACTATCTACGAAGGCTGACTACAGGTCATGCATGGAACTACGAACTGTCCTATTAATCATGGGTTACCTTCTAGAAAATTTAAACTTTCTTTAGGTTTGGGACCCACACCTATGATTTGTGATTTCTTCTACGGTTATATGTGCCTTTCATGGTCCATTTTACACATAGAAAAAATTCAACTTCCTGAGGCTCCCATCCACGAGCTTGGTCTATGACTCATGGTCTTAACCACGATCCATGAACTTGGCTTCATGGATTAGCCCTGAGCATTTCCAGTCCAACTTTTCTACATTTTCTAGGCTCCTAACTTGAGATTTGTTACATTTAGTTTTTCTCAACTTTCTAGGAGAGAAGTGGTCCAGCAATGCCTTCACCATAGGCTCAACATCCTCACCATGACTTTCCTCCTATTGGTTATATCAAATATTACCAATATATTTGAGTTGATAAGAAGAAATCTCAACTCCTTCAACCTCTATAGCATGCATAGACTTAAGGATCTTTAATATCTCATCAATAAAGTTCAAGGGGTCTTCCTCAATCTTAGATCTGGTGAAGACTGGTGGGTTCATCTCCAAGAAATCTCTAATCCTCAATGAAGTAGATGAATCTTAAGAACTAGAGCTATGAGATGGAGAGCTTCGATGATCAGACTGAGCATCCATTAATTGGGTAAGCATAGTAATAACTTCCCTAAAAGCAACCTCAAAAGTAGGAACAAATTGAGTAGTAGTATTTGGGGAGCCTCAATAAACCATGTGGATCGGTCTCTGGTCTTTGCTCCTAATTGTCAAGGCATCTCAAATAGTGAAATCTCAGTACTAGTAGGGTTCCTCTGGCTAGCGGTATGATTTAGAGGCATTATCTGCAAACATGTAAAGCACGAATTAAAACGGACTTACATAGAGTTAAATTCTTTCGCACGAACTTAGAGTAATAAGGAAATAAGACAATTTCTAATGTCCTATAGCTTCATATTTACACGTGTGGTGCATGAGATACCCATAAAGAAGACTCTACTAGATTTTACTTCATAGATATCCTAGGACTCTTAAACTCTATGCTCTGATACCAAATTTGTAATGCCCCGAGTGTATACTCTAAGCATGGTTGACACTAAATATTATTGATGATCCTAAGCGAACCCTTGGAATGGCTCTCACAATCAATGGAAGACTTAATCATAAAAGAATATTCAAGTAGCAACTTACTCATCAATAAAAAAAAATAATTTAAAACATGAAACTCTCAATTAAACTAATGTCATAACTCGATAATAGAAATAGTTTTCAAAAAAGTCTCTAAAAGAAAACATTTCTCTAACTCAATCTATGAAGAACCTACCTACTCATAATAAAATCTCGAGACAAGCCTATGGCTACATCAAATAAACTAATCAAATGAAAGCAACTCAATAAAGAATTCCTCCATAGGGAAGGAGGTCTCAGCACTATCAGGAAGGAAGTAGACCTTTTGTAAAGCATTTCCTAAGATATCTAAGACATGTATCTACATCATAAAATGATGCAGTGTCAAAAAACATTAGTACATGCAATGTATAATATATATAATAGCTGGAAAACAATAAGCTCAAGAATGCTCAACATCATGCAGCTCAACTCAAAATAAAGCGTACAAGTTTTGAAATAAATAATACTTTATAAATCAAATCAATCATATGCAATCCTAGTCAAGTCAAATCACTTACTATTAGGGAGTTTCTCTAACTGATAACTATCACTTATGAGCTAGTGATGATACAATGATTGCACTATCATTACCATTACCACCCTAAACCTTGCTAGAGTAAGGGGCGATCAACCTCATTAAATCCATAAATCAAACAAGTCCTCTTTTATAATAAGTAAAGAGTTATCTAAATGAACAGTATGATCCTATACTATGTTGGATATGTGATTTATTGGGTTTGAGTTGTTATTACTCTTGAAATCGATGCTTAATATGTCATGACCTAGACCTAGGGCAAAGCTGTAACGTGGTGAATGAGATTCCCTAAGAAACCTCAAACTAACCCCTTAACATTAAATCAGTCATTTAAGGTAACTCAATGAAAAATACATAAGCAGAAGCATACACTTATCATAATCTCATGACACAAGGAGGATCATAGCATAAGAGTAAACAAGTCTTAAAACTAAATTAATACATAGGTCCAATATATGTCTCTAACTCGTGAAATATGATGGGGGCTCACATAGACCCTGACTCACACTAAACATAAAGAAAGACTGTCTCAAAAACATAGAAATAACATGAAACGTAATATAAATAGTCATGTCCTCAAAACATGAGGACTCACCCAATTCGGATTGTCAAAGTATGTGAATCTATCCACAAGGATGGATAATAGGATCACCTATACCTGCATTGTGATATAGTACGTTTGAATGGACTAAATATGCTGGCATGCAATGTAAAATAGAAATTATAAAACCTATATTCAAATATTAAATGAACAAGGACATATATATATAGAAGAGAAGTACATTGAAGAGATAGTTATATCAAGATGCAATCAAATACCATGATGCATGGAAGTCATAGTACAAAAACATATGTGGAGATAATTGTGTCCGAAATAAGGTGAAACATAACCCCATATATTGGGTCCACAAGTAGCCATTTCATAACCCCACATAGAGGATCCAAGAGTAACCAACATAACCTCACATAGTGAGTCCAAGAGTAACCACATAACCTTACATAGTCAGTCTAACATTAACCATATAACCTCAAATATTGAGTGCATCATCAATGGAATACATAGTGTATATATATATGAGTGCATATGGAATATTTGTTACAAAATTGAATTAAGACATTTCATAGTTTACATGATGCATACATGGGCTACATAGTGTACATAGGAATGACTTATTCACAACTAGTACAGGATGGTGTATACACACCTTTGAGTTCTTAAAGTCATATCATAGTCATCATAGTGATTATAATCATTTCATAATCGTACTCGTATTGAAATCATGTGCATAACCATAATTGAAACTATTTTGATAACCAAGACCTCATATAGAAGCCTTGTACATGTATGATTTTGTATGAGAAGTAAGAGCAAGGCATAGGTACATGAAATTTAAACTTAAAAAATAATAAGAAGATAGAAACATGCATAATCCATGAAGAAATAAACATTTGAATCATAATTAAGATTACCTATGCATAAATTGATAGTTAAAAGGGACACACAAGTTCAAATTTCCTGAAAACCATGTAAATAGTTAGAATAAGCCTTAGCTCATGCTTAAATCATCATTTGATAATGACCTATATCATAGTTCCATCAATTTGAAGTCAAAACATAAAAATTGTACTTAGATCATACTCAAAGTTCATGAAAAAGGTTAAGGAGATTTTGAGCTCCAAGTTTGAATTGAAACCAAGGATGAATCCACATATACCTAGCTTAGATTGAGGAGTTTGAGATGAATTCACCTTGAATTTAAAACCCCAATTGAATCCTAGCTTGAATCCTTGAAGATAAGTCTTGGAGAGTGTTTTTAGGAGTTTGATTGTAGAGACTAAGTGTTAGTCTTGAACGAAGTGTTAGGAATAGTATAGGGACTGATTTTGGACTTAAAGGAATGCATAAAAGTGCCAAAAGGCTTGGTGTTAGGTTAAAGTACCAAAAATCCCTTAATGAAAAATGAGTTCAAAAATTGCATTGGCATCACCACGGAAGGCTTCACGGCTCGTGAAGCTCTTCACGATTCATGGTGACCCTTTGTGAACTTGTCCCATGGTCAAGGTGAGGTGGCCCTCCATGAGCCACACCATGGTTCGTAGTGCTCACTATGAGTTGTGGTGTGCTCCGTGGTGGGCACACTTCACTTGGCAACCTCCCCTAAAGCAAGGGCAACTTGGAAGATGGCCAAAGGTCTCTTCACGAGCCTTTTCATGACTCATGGACCCTTTCATGGCTCATGGACCCTTCCATGACTCGTGAAGGGTCCCTTGTAAGGGCACCCTAGTAAAAAACAGTCAAAAACTCTATTTTTTGTCACTATTAAGGCCTTAAAAAGTCTAGGTCCTTCAATCATCTCCCCCTTGGGATCATTTGTCCTTGGATAAACTAGAACAAGGCTTGAATAACTTGAATTGAACATGAAACATCCCAACATTATTGCATATTGCAAACTTAATATTTAAAACCATGAAATCATTAAATCCATGCTAAAAATATCATTCAAATCAGTTTTGTGCACATATATGCATGTCATGATATGAAGACATAGAAATGAAGAAATTCAGACCATTTAAGCATGAAGAGCCTAGTACCTTTGGCTTGAGTAGATTAGAATAGATAAAGGTATCGTCTCATCCTATTTGACTCCACTTCCCGCGTAGCCCTCTCAACATGTGGGTTCCTTCAAAGGACTTTAACCGATGTAATCTCCTTGTTATGAAGCCTCATCACTTGTCTATCCATGATCTCAATTGACACCTCTTCATAAGTCAAGTTTTCCTAACCATCAACACCTTCTAAAGGAAAAATTATAGTTGGATCACTAACCAACTTCTTCAACATGGACACATGTAACACCAGATGAATTGAACTCATATCCGAAGGCAACTCCATTCTATAAGACACATTGGCAATCGGTTCAACAATCTTATTAGGGACTACATATCGAGGACTTGATTTTCCCTTCTTGCTAAAACTCATCACACCCTTCATAGGTAAAACCTTTACATATACCCACTCACTAACATGAAACTCAAGGTCTCTTATTCTAATATCCAAATAGGATTTTTGACGACTTTAAGCCATTTTCAACTTCTCCTGAATCATTCTCACCTTCTCCATGGCATCCAACATAAAATCAAGGCCAATCAATGCCAACTCACCTATCAAAAACTAACCTATCAGGTATCCACATCTCCTCTCATATAAAGCCTCAAATAGTACCATCTTGATGCTAGCATGACAAGTGTTCTTGTAGGTGAATGCAATAAGCGGAAAATAATCGTCCTAATTACCTTTGAACTCCAACACATAAGCCCTCAACATATCTTCCAAAGTAGGAATTATCCTCTCAGCTTATCCATATGTTTGAGGATGAAAAATAGTGCTCAACTTTACCTTATTACCCAACTCCTTCAGAAATGACCTCCAAAAGTGAGAAGTGGATTGGGTACCATGATCCGATATAATAGAAAAATAAATACCATGCAATCTAACTAACTCCCAAATATACAACTTGGCATAATCCCCGATATTGAATTTAGTCTTAATCGATAGGAAATAAGTTGACTTGGTCATCCTATCCACAATTACCCAAATAGAGTCGTATTGCTTCTGGGTATGGGGAAAATATATTACAAAATCCATATTCACATCTTCCCACTTTCAAGTAGTAATCTCAATATCTTGGGCAAAACCATCGGGCCTTTGATGTTCTACCTTTACCTATTGACAATTAGGACATTCAGATATGAACTTGACTATATCTTTCTTCATGCCATTCCACTAATATACTTCTTTCAAGTCTCGATACTTCTTGGTGGATCACTGATTTATAGAATAGGAAGAGTTATGGGCTTCTCTCAAAATCACCTCTCTAAGACCATCAATATCAAGAACACATAACCGATCTTGATCCGAAGTACACCATCTCGCCCTTGGGAGAAAACCTCTATCTTCTTTTTGGAAACTAACTTCTTTAACTCAACCAATGACATGTCTAGGTCTTGTTTTGCTTTGACATCAACAATCACGGAAGACTCAGCCCCATTTTGAACATAATACCACCAACTTTAAAATAGGCCAATGTCACACCCAATCTATCCAAACGGTTGCCATCCTTTACCAACTTTTTCTTGGTCTCATCAACATGAACCACATTACCCATAGATAGTACACTAAGGGCATCAACTATTATATTTGCCTTTCCTGCACCGTATTACACACTTATGTCATAGTCCTTGAGAAGTTCCAACTACCTTCTTTGTCTCAAGTTTAGATCTATTTGGGTGAACACATATTATAAACTCTTGTGATTGGTGAACATATCAACATGAACCCATAAAGATAATGCTGTCAAATCTTCAAAGCAAATACTACCGCCGCTAATTCAAGATCATAAGTTGAATTATTTTGTTTATGCACTTTCAACTGTATAGATGCATAAGATATCACTTTTCCATGTTGCATAAAAACACAACCCAAACCAATCCGAGAAGCATCACAATATATCACAAACCCATCTAAGCCATCTAGTAGTGTCAAATCACGAGCCGATGTAAGTCGATCCTCCAAAGTCTAAAAGCTTTGCTCACACTCATCTGTCCATAGGAATTTGGCCTTCTTTAGAGTCAACTTTGTCTATAGTTAAGCAATAGAATGAAAAACCCTCAACAAACCTTCTATAATAACAAGTCAACCTAAGAAAACGTTGAATATCTAAAGGAGACAATGGTCTAGGCCAATTCTTCACAGGCTCAGTCTTCTTTGGATCAACTTTAATACCATCATCAGATACCACATGACCAAGGAAGATTACTTCATGCAACCAAAACTCACATTTACTAAACTTGACAAATAACTATTTGTCCTCAAACTCTGAAGAACCAACCTCAAGTGATTCATATGCTCTTGTTCACCTCGGCAATAAAATTAAAATATCAATGAATAAAACCACAAAAGTATCAAGAAATGGATTGAACACCCAACATTAGTCAATCCAAAAGACATCACCATGAACTCAAAGTGCCCATATCTAGTCTGAAAAGTTATCTTAGGAATATCATATTCCCTTACCCTCAACTAATGATAACTGGAATGAAGATCAATCTTGGAAAAGTGAGTATCACCCTGTAACTGATAAAAAAAGTCATCAATCCTTGGTAATGGAAAATTATTCTTTATTGTCACCTTGTTCAATTGTTGATAATCAATACACATCCAAAGTGACCCATCCTTCTTCCTCACCAGGAGAACCCCATGGTAATATACTTGGCCTAATGAAGTCCTTCTCTAACAAATCCTTCAACTGAGTCTTTAACTCTTTTAGTTCTACTGATGTCATACTGTAAGGAGGAATGAAAATAGGTTGAGTATAAGAAATAAAATCTATTCCAAGTCTACTTCCCTTTTGAGAGGAATATCAGGAAAGTCCTCAAGAAAGACATTTGAAAACTCATTAACCACAAAAATTGACTCAAGAGTAGGAGACTCAGACTTGACATCTCTAACCCTCACTTTATGATAGATGCACCCCTTAGTGATCATTTTACAAGCTTTGAGATAAGAGAAAAATCAACCTTTAAAAGTGGAGTCACTACCCACCCACTTAAGAATAGGCTTATTAGGAAACTGAAATTTAACCATTCTGGTCCTACAATCTATGGAGGCATAAGAAGCATGTAACCAATTCATCCCGAGAATAACATAAAAATTGACCATCTCAAGTTTAACAAGATCACAAGGAAGGACTTTTGCAAAACTGAGACAGGATAACCCCAATAAACTCTACGGGCTACAATAGACTAACCTACGGGAGTATACACTAAGAATGATTCCCTTAAGATTTCAGGACTCATACCAAACTTAATAGCCAAGAAACGAGTGACAAAAGATAAATTTTCACCCAAATCAAGAAAAGCATATACATCAAAATAAAAGACTTTCAACATACCAGTCACCACATCTAGAGTCTCATCCACCTCCTGTTGAGCCTTTGGTTGGAATTTTCCACCCGAAACTATCTAACCTTGAGGACAGTCTCCTTGGCCTTTCTTTGGAACATGAGGACATTCAACAAGTTTGTGGCCCATCCTACCACACCCAAAATAGGCACCCAATGTTTTCAAGCATCTACCCGAGTGACTCTTTCCACATTTGTCACACTTAGGATAGGCTGGCCCACCTTCATCTTGAGTCTTGAGATAAGGCACTCTATTATTACCAACCCTTGGATTTAAACCTTGGCCCTATTGAAAGTGACCATTTCTACCACCACTTCTAGAGTTGGAGAACCCACCATCAAAACAGGCTCTCTTGGAACCCCTCATTCTTCTTTCCCTGAGTTTCTCCCCTTCAATCTACTTGACATATGTCATGAGCCTAAAAATATCCATCTCCCTAATAAGCATAGTTTTGCGACATTCTTTGACAACCAAGTCAGAAATCCCTGAGATAAACTTGTGCATTCTAGCACGAGGGTCAACCACTAGTGTAGGAGCATACTTTGAGAGTTTAGTAAACTTAAGGGCATACTCTCTTACACTCATTCCTCCATGTTTGAGGTTGATAAACTCTGTCAATTTTGCCTCCCTAAGCTTAATAGGGAAGAAACGATCTAGCCAACACTTTGTAGATCTCATCAATGAATTCCTCAGCATCCTCATCAAAGTTGGAATCATAGACTTCGGAGGATTCATCCAGGCAAAGCCTCTCACCCTAGCAGCTGGGGTGGGTACATGTGAAAGAGAAATAGTCTGTCTAGCTTGGTTGGTCACAACCTGGGCCAACACGACAAAAGAAGTCTAAAACTCTACATGAGTAACTGGCTCTCCTATAGGCTCTTGGGGAGTTGGGTCTTTATTAAAAGAAGTCTGTTTAGGATGAGTTTCTCTCTTTTGAGTCACCGTCTGTAAAGGCATCAAAGAATATTTGTTAGATTTTCGAAACCTTAGGGCATGTTCTATGGCATGACATAAATCATGCAAAGTAAGATATTTACTAAAATATTTTGTAGCCTCCTGCTAATAGATGTGGTGCACTTCACACCCATGAATAAGACTCTACTTATAATTTTAAAACCTTAGTGCTATGATACCAAGTTTGTCACGACCCAAACCTAGGACCTAGTCCTAACACGATGAATGAGATTCCCCAAGGAACCTCAAACTAAGCCCTTAGCATTAAATCAAGCATTTAAATAATTCACTGAAAAGTATATAAGCAGAAGCATACACTTATCGAAATCATAACATAAGAAGGATCATAACATAAGAGTAAATAAGTCTAAAAGTTGAATCAATATAGAGGTCCAATACATGCCTCTAACTCATGACATAAGATGGGGGCTCAGATAGACCCAGACTCACCCTAAACATAAAGAAAGACTATATCTAGAACATAGACATAACATGAAAAGTAAGATAAATGGTCATATCCTCAAAGCATGGGGACTCACTCAATCTGGATCGTCAAAGTATGTGGATCTAGCCACGGGGATGGATGATAGGATCATCTGCACTTGCATTGTGATATAATGCAGACATAAAGTATGAATTAATACGTTTGAATATACTAAGTATGTGGGCATGCAATGTAAAATGGACATGATAAAGCCTACATTCAAATGTTGAATGAACAAGAGCATGTATATATATATATATATATATATATATATATATATAAAAGAGAAGTACATAGAAAAAACAGTCATATCAAGATGCCATAAAATACCATAATACATAAAATCCATAATACATGAACATATGTGGAGATGAACGTGTCCGACATAAGGTGGAACATAACCCTACATAGTGGGTCTATAAGTAGCCATTTTATAACCCCCACGTAGTGGGTCCAAGAGTAACCAACATAATCTTACATAGTGAGTCCAAGAGTAACCACATAACCTTACATAGTGAGTCCAAGAGTAACCATATAACCTCACATGGTGAGAATAAGAGCAACCACATAACCTCACATAGTGAGTCCATCAGTAACCATATAACCACACATAGTGAGTCAAGGAGTAACCATTTGGTTCAAGTCATCATCCACTGAACAGATAGTGTGTGTATATATATATATACATGAGTGCATAAGGTAATACTTGTTACAAAAATTGAAGTAAGTCATTTCATAGTTTACATGATGCATACCTGGGCTAAAAAGCCAAATCATATTTTAAAACATACTTGTATGCATAGGAATAACTTATTCATAACTAATATATGATGGTGTATACACACCCTTTAATTCTTAAAACCATATCATAGTGATCATAATCATGTCATAATCATACTCGTATTGAAATCATGTTCATAATCATAATTGAAACTATTTTCATAACCAAGACCTCATATAAAAGTGTGCATGGATGATTTTGCATGAGAAGTAAGAGCAAGACATAGGTGTATGAAATTTAAACTTAAAAACTGATAATAAGATAGAAACATGCATAATCCATGGCAAAATAAATGTTTGAATCATAATTAAGATTACCCATGCATGAATTCATAGATAAAAGGGACATACAAGTTCAAATCTCATGGAAACCATATAAATCATTATAATAAGCCTAAGTTCATGCTTAAATCATCATTTGATAATGACCCATATTATAATTATATCAATTTGAAGTCAAAACATGAATTGTACTTAGATCATACTCAAAGTTCACAAAATAATGAAGGAGATTTTGGGCTCCAAGGTTGGATTGAAACTAAGGATGAATCCACACATACCTAGTTTAGATTGAGGAGTTTGAGATGAATTCAACTTGAACTTGAAACCCCAATTGAATCCTAGTTTGAATCTTGAAGATGAGTCTTGGAGAGTGTTTTTAGGAGTTACATTGTAGAGACTAAGTGTTAGGTTTGAATGAAGTGTTAGGAATGGTACAAGGGTTGATTTAAGACTTAAAAGAATGCATAAAAGTCTCAAAAGGTCTTAGAGTTGGGCAAAATTACCAAAACTCCCTTAATACAAATGAGTTAAAAAGTTGCACTGGGCATCACCAAGAAAGGCTTCACCGCACGTGAAGCTCTTCACGATCAGTGGTGACCCTTCGTGAACCTACCCCATGGTTGATATAGGGCTTACCAAGGTGAGGTGGCCCTCTACAAGCCACACCACGATTTGTGGTGCTCAACACAAGTCGTGGTATGCTACGTGGTGGGTACACTTCACTTGGCAGCCCCCTAAAGTCAAGGCAGCCCAAAAGATGGCCAAGTGTCCCTTCACGGACCCTTTCATGGCTTGTGGATCCTTCCACGGCTTGTGAAGGGTCCCTTGAAAGGGCAGCTTGGCCAAAATCAACAAGAAACTCTTTTCTTATCACCGTTAAGGCCTTACAAAGTTCGGATCCTTACACAATATTACTCTCAAAATACTCATAATGCTCACATGCTCAATTAAGTAAAATATTCAAATCATCTTATCTACTCTCATTAGACTCTCATCAAACTCAATCATCATGTTCTTTAATTTAAATTCAATTATTTTCAAATCAATTCACATCTCATCAAAAACACTTTTCTCCAATCATCTATGTTGAAAAACTCATTCTTGTTTAGACTCAATAAAAATATGTTTTAAATTAGTTAAAAATCAACATTTTCAACTTGATATAATGCATAGTAAGAATCATGATCATCAACTCAATTAGGGTTTTTAGAGAGGAATGATTCCCTCATCCGAGAACAACCATTCACGTACTATTCCTCCCCACTTAAAAGAGCGATTGAGAATCTCGATATGTTGTTGAAAGGCATTCTATTCTTCACGTAAAAACGAAATAAGGCCACCTTTTGATTGCAGCCAAGGCAAGAATGCCACGAATGGTGTTTAGCAACCTGAAGCAAATGTTTTCCCTATCTCTAAAGGGGGCCCTTGGGCCACTTGACTGTAAGGAAAGGGGTTCGACTCAATATTCTTGAAGGAATCCTTTAGCTACTAATCTAGCCTTGTATCTATCTACCGAGCCATCTGCTTTATGCTTGGCCGAGGGGCCCTTTTTTCTTTTATAAGGGAAGAGATTGTAGCTGGGTACAAATAGGCCTGTGAAAGACGAGTAGGTGTAGGTGTAGGTATACCACTTACGAGAAAGAACCCTAAGTCAGTACAGTAGTTAACCAAACACAAGTAAGAAAGGAGAAAAAAAAGGTAATATCTATACCTAAATATTAATCTGAATTGACATGAATCTCAATGACAATTGGTAACGTAAGTAAATATAGAATACACGTAATCCCACAAAAAGATTTCTTTTTTTGAATTGTTCATTTTGAATATTCAGTTTAAATAAGTTGTATCTTGCTCAAACCAATAAAGAGAGCTGAGGGTTTATGTGAATGCAATCATGACAAACAATCTCAAGGATTAAATGTAGAAACATCAATAATCCCAATGCATATTTAAATATATTACAAAGAACCAAGAATTAATTACTCAATTTGGAATTTAAAAAAATTAGGGCTCCAACTCAAATCATACTCATAGATGAAAGACTTTAGATATAGGTCACGTGGACGAACTCAATTCAATGTTATGATTAGCCTTGCATACCTGCAAAAATTAGATTCTCGAAGAACACTTGGAACCATAGATTTCTCCCTCTCCAGTCTTGCTCTCAAATAATCTAAGTGTTAATAAGAGTATAGGTGCATTGAGTACTGATAGGGGGTTTAATTTAGTCTCAAAACATTAAGGTTTTGATTAGGAAAGGGTGAAAAAAAAAGATTAAAACATTCTTCATTAAAAACCGTTGGAGGCCATCTACGAGTCAACCTACGGTCTGTAGAAGATTCTACGAGCTATAAAATGACCTCTCGTGAAAATTAAAAAAGTTTTTGAGTTTGTGATTTTTGGGTCTACAAACACCTCCTACGGATCTTAGATCTTTTTGTGGGTAATCCTACATGTTCGTAGAAAAAGTACTGAGACTGGATCTTTGGACTTGAAAATCATGAAATCCATCTACAGGCCGTGAATAAAAATACAGGTTGTAGACCCTGCTCGTAAAGAGGATCCTTGGTTCTTCTCAAGGCTACAGGACTTAGGAATTGAAAGCACTCTACGGGTCGTAGAATGGTCTGAAGCTCGTCCTATTCAATTGTAAAAAAAGTACTGAGGATGGGGTCTCAAAACTTAGAAACTACGAGACTCGATCTACCATCCATAAATGATTCTACGGATAGTAGATGCTATTTGTAGAAGACATTTTTCAACATAATTAGTTTTTTTTTTTTGACTTTCCTAGGTTATTTGTGTTAAGGTATTTTGGGGGGAGGGGGTACTACACAAATTTTGATAATTCATTTGAATTTTTGCCCATCAATCCGAATTTTGTTAAAATTTGCTTGAGGATAGGATTTGTCCACAATCCTAACGGTCTGTAAGTTTTTCCATCAATTTAAAATTCTGATTATTCGTCAGGATTTTACTACCTAATAGTAGCCTCTGATCTATTTTTATATATATAAAATAAATTAAACGAGGTAACAAAAAATTTAAATAATAATACTGAAAGATACTACTTTTTGAAGAAATTCTCCCGTGATACATTAGAAAAATAGAACCTCAGTTGGAGATGGTTAATTTGTCAAACTCCAGAGAGACTAAAGTGATTAATCCTCTATAATGTTTTTAAAAAAAAAGGAGGGGGGGGGGGGGAGTCGATCAAATTAGCCTTTTGGGGAAATATTCTTCTAATGTGAAGGATTAATCTTTTAGTTACAAAGTACATGTAACCCTTTTTAATCCCTTGATTAGATAATTAAAGTTCTTATTCAAACAAGTAGGTCTAAAGTACTTTGATTCTCTTTTGATGCATCAATTTTTATTTTTATTTTTTTTAAAATGTATTCCATAGAAGATTAAACTTATAAGATTAATGAGATCAAAGTTCTCTTTTTACTATTCAATAAAGTTATTCCTATGACACCACAATCCAAATTATCTGATCAACTATCAATTTCTCCTCTTTACAGGAGTCTATAGCCAATAATTTAGTTATTTAGACAAGTTTTCCAACTTTTTATGTTTCAATTTCTTCTATCCTCTTTATTCGTTACTTTAAATATAAAAAAATTAACGCACAAAATATTTGTAACTTTAAAAAAAAAAAGAAATAGAGGAGACATTTTTTTTCCAATACCACCTATACAACTCATATGGTCATTAATTATTCGTCTAATAAGGAGATAAATACGAGTAAATGAGTCAAATAGCTTTTTGGATCAATGATAAATTAAATCGTTATTTAAGTATAATTTAAGTATCTCTCATTTATTTTTTGTTATACTTCCTCTATCTAATACTCCATCCATCCATCATTCATTATACTAAAAATACATGTATAATAATATTTGTCTACTTTATAAAATCAAAAAATAATTTTATTCTTAGTTTTTAATTTACTTTTATCATTAATTATAATTATTTTCCTATTACATTTTTAAAGACATTATATTTATTATATTTAAATGTTGATTTGGTAATACTACTTTTTTTAATTTTTGTGTCAAGTCAATAGTGGATAACTATTGTTGGATGGAGTATTAACTTAATTTGTGACACAAAGTACACATATTAAGAAAAACATTTAAGGACATAATTTAAACCATAATTTTCACTACTACCATTTGTGAAATCATAAATATAGCTTTGCAACTAGTGTTATTTGGCTCCTAGAAAATATAAAATTTCAATAAATGAAAAGACAAATATAAAAAAAAAATTGAAACATTCATCTTAAACTTTTTAAATAATTCAACTATTTTGAACAAATAAAAAAATTCTCAAAAATTAAATTAATGGAAAATAGAGAGTGAATTATTTCATTATACTTGTGTGAATATTTCACTTCTAGTTTTTACTTTTTAACCAACTTGAGCTTATCGAAAAAAAAGGTAAAACCAAAATAACAAATAGGCATGATTTATAGGGGAAATATATTGATTGACTATCCCTCTATCCTGAATATCACCTTGTTGATAAAGATTTCATTCTCTATTTTATAATTCTTTCTTCTAATTTTCCCTGCCTTCTCTATGCATAATAAAATACTAAGCTGGTTTTGATAGCACACATTTTGAAGATATTTTCACACCTCCAAAATATGTTGGGTTATTCTATTCCATATCTTAGAAAGAAAAAATTCAATTAATCAAGATACAAAATGAAAATCGTATTTATACGATTTTGCACTTCTCAACAAATGTCATCTATTTTATTATTCTAAGCGGGACGTGTTTGACATCCGACTCTAATTGATTATTGAGTGAACCTTTGTATCTAATTAATTGTAAGATAACGTGATTGAGTTTTGATTTAACTATAAAAATCAACATAATTAATAATATTTAACTATTCAAGTTTAAAACCAAATAATAAAAGAATTACTTACACAAATTCTACTATTTTAAAAATTAATTACTTAGATTTATATTAATTTTCATTGAAATACATAAATATGTACCCACTAGGCTAAGTCATCATGAGCCTATTATAAGAATACCTAATACAAAATGTCTTGGGCATATCCCGAAATGTTGAAATGTAGGGGTGGCAAAATTAAGTCTAATCCATTTAATCCACCTAACCCGTTGATGTTTGGGTGGGTTAATAACCCGCTTATTTATTAGTTCAACCCAATCCATTTGAACCCATTAGAATTGGATTGATATGCAACCCGAATTGACGAGAGAGAGATCTTGTTAAAATATTTTTATAATTTTTTTTTCTTAATTTGATATGTTGTGTATAGCCATAAAAAGAAAATATAATTTAATTAAATACTAAAATATTAAAAATTAACAAATAAAATAAGTAAAACTTGGATCGGGTTGGGTCTTGACCCACTTTATAACCTGTTACTCAACCCACCGAGCAAATTTGGGTTGGGTTGGGTCTTGACCTGTTTGTTGTCTTGACCCATTATAACCCGCTCAAATTTGACCCAACCCGCCAAATTGCCACCCTTACTGAAATGTTTAAAATACTGTAAGCAATTGCACATAATAGGTAGTGGATAAAGGTTAGTACTCCATTCTTTTTTGGTTATCATGTTGCATTTTTTGAAAGTTAATTTGACTATTTTTAAAAGTTAAATTAGTTTATTATTTTAAAATAAAACTTTAGATATATCTTTTTCATATCAATACATCTTAAAATATTAATAAAAAAATTATATCATTTGACTTTCATGTTGAACAATGTTGAGATAGTTGTTACTTAGACAGTTAGAAGACTAGTCAGAGTTAGTTAAAGGGGTCAACTAATTCTGTTGTGAAGTTGTTAGATTCTGTTATGAAGTTAGTTAAAACATGCTCTATATAAAGAGCATTTGATTGTAATTTTCAGTCTAGATCTGAAATAAGAAAGCAAATAGTTCATCTTCTTCATTTTCTTATCTTCTTCAATCAATGGCTAGTTAGAAAAGTTAACATGGTATCAAAGCACAATCCGATCCAGAGTAAACATGATACAAGCTTCATTGATTGAAGCTTAAGTAGAACAACAACCATGGCAAATTCAGAGACTAGGCAAATTTTGCAGTTAGACTACACACATCCACTATTCTTATAGTCTTTAGATTTGTCAGGGGTTGTACTGATCGGTGTAAAGCTAACAGGACCAGAGAACTACACATTATGGAGAAAATTTATGGGGTTAGCTCTATTGAGAAAGAATAAACTAGGTATCATAGATGGTAGCAACACTCGGAGCATGTAGAAGGGAGAGTTGGCAAAGCAATGAAATAGGTGTAATGCACTGGTGCTCTCATGAATAAGTAGTTTTGTGGCACTAGAGCTAATATCTAGTATAGTTCTTGCTTCAAATGCAAAAAGGGTGTGGGATGAATTCAAGGAGAGATTTCATAAATCAAACCTTACAAGGATCTATCAACTATGAAGAGAAATAACTATATATACACAAGGTACAGATTCAATCACAACCTATTAATCTAAGTTGAAGGATTATTGGGTTGAATTGGACTTACTGGCACCTCATCCTCCTGTATGTGAGTGTGCAGAATTAGGAGCATACAATTAACATTTGAACAATCAGAAATTGTTGCAATCCCTTATGGGATTGAATGAAACCTATAGTCAAGTGAAGAGTGACATTCTCCTCAGAACTCCCATCTTGAGTGTAAATTAGACATACTCTATAATTGTACAAGAAGAAAAATAGAGGAAACTAGGGGTGGTTGATCTTAATAGAGATTCTTTAGCTCTATTGGCTGCTATAGAGATGACAATTTTAGATCTGAAAAACTAACAAGTACAGAAACCATAGGTACTATCCCTGGTACTATGTGTGAGTACTGTGCGTACAAAGGTCACATAAAAAAGAGTTACTACGGACTAGTTGGTTATCCTCTGGTTTTAAAAGTAAGAAACGCTTGGCTACACAAGGAAATAAAGATGTTGGATCAACTAGTTCAGAGGGACAATATCCACATGCACATTATGCTACTGTAAAGAAAGGTGAATCTAGTCATGGATCCACAGGAGGCCATTATTTTTCAAATGAACAATACTAATATTACATGAGCATGAAAGAAAATGAACAAGAGTCATAAGCACAAGGTCATACAGGTGATTATCATTACAATTTTGTAGGTATATCTTCTTTATTATCCAAGGTAACACACTGTAACTAGATTATAGACTCAGGTGCCTCATATCATATAACACCTCTTAGGAAAGTGTTAAGTGATATTAAAGTCATTGACAATCAACATGGAGTTCAGGTTCCTACAGGGGATAAGTGTGATATAACTCATACAGGAGAAATAACTATTTTGTAGAGTCACACTTACAAATGTGTTATATGTACCTAACTTCAAATGCAGTCTACTGTCAGTATCTAAAACAACAAAAGAGTTGTGTTGTTCGGTCAATTTATACCCAGAGGTTTGCATATTTTAGGGACTCTACAATGGCAAGATGATGGGGATTAGTAGAGAGCATGATGGATTATATTGGTTACAGGAAGATGAGACAGTCAGGGCAGGACAGGAACAGTAAAAAAGGATAAATCAGATTCAGTGTTATGACATAACAGGCTTGGTCATCTTTCTTTGAAAGTACTCAATAACATAGATGAATTGAGAATAAAGATAAATAAGGCACATCAACAACTTTGTATAGTATGTCCTATGGCTAAACAAAGCAGGCTTAAATTTCCACTTAGTGCATCTTCAACTATTAGTTGTTTTCATTTGTTGCATGTCGATGTATGGGGACCTTACAAGTTTCCTACATATGATAGGAAGTCTTATTTTGTGACAATTATAAATGATTTTAGCAGGTAAACAATTTTTTGTATAAAGTGAAGAATTAATATGATGCCAATGCTAAAGTTTTGAGATTTGATAATGGCAAGGAATTCTTTAATTCTAGTTGTCATGAATTGTTTTCTTCCTTAGGCATAGCGCATCAGAGTAGTTGTCCAAATACTCCTCAACAAAATGAAATAGTGGAAAGAAAACACAGACAAGTCTTAAGGTTGCAAGAGCCTTAAAGTTCCAAAGTGGTGTTCCAGACATGTTTTGGGGTGATTATGTAAGGACAACTGTTTATCTCATCAATAAGCTACCATCTAGTGTACTAAGAGGAAAGTCTCCATTTGAGCTTTTACATAGTAGACCTGCATTATATGATCATCTCAGAGTTTTTGGTTGCCTTTGCTTTGTTAGCAGGCTGCCTAAGGGAAGTAAATTTGATTCTAAAGTGAGGAAAATTGTATTACTTGGTTATGAGGAAACACAAAAAGTTATAAATTTTTTGATTTGGAAACTAGTACTTTTCTTGTGAGTAGGGATGTTAGTTTCAGAGAAATCATATTTCCTTTTAAGGGGACTAAAGAAGTTCTAAATGATATATTCTATCCTACACCTTTAAAGGGTGTGTATGAGGATATTTCACTACCTATGATTGATAAGAAATAAGTTGCACAAGAGAGATATGTTAACGATCTTACAGCTGATGAAATGGATACCACAACAATTGATATGTTTGAAGAATTCCTTGAAATGGAGCCAAGTGCGACAACAAACTATAAACCTATAGTACAGGAGAATGTTCATACAGAAGAAATTTCAACTCAAGATATTCCTATGGAGTCAGAGGTGAGAATAAGTAATAGTAGGACAGTTAGGCCACCTGTTTAGATGAAGGACTATGTGATCACCAGTAAGACAACCAGTCAAGCATCCTTATTTCCTGTCTCTAACTACATCTCTTATTCCTCCCTATCATCCAAGTATCAAGCATACTTAAGAAATTTTTTTAGCCATAATTGAGCCTCAATCATTTCAAGAAGCATCCAAAGATCAGATATAGATTGAAGCAATGGAACAAAGAGTACAAGTATTGAAAGAAAATCATACATGGGACATAATTGACCTCCCAAATAGTAAAAAAGTTATAAGATCAAAATGGGTGTATAAGATCAAGTATAAATTCAATGGTAAAGTGGAAAGATTCAAAGTCAGATTGGTTGCAAAAGGGTATAGCAGGAAAGAAGGACTAGATTTCCATGATACCTTTTCACCAGTAGCAAAAATGGTGTCAGTTAGGACAGTGATAAACCTGGTTGCATCTAGACAATGGTCTATTTCACAGATGGATATAAGTAATGCTTTCTTATAAGGTGATTTGTATGAAGATGTGTATGTACAGATGCTAGAAGGTTTTTGTAAAAAAGGAGAAAAGAAAGTATGCAAACTTGTCAAATCCCTATATGGTTTGAAGCAAACTTCGAGATATTGAAACATAAAGCTTATAGATGCACTTATCCAATTAGGATATTCCCAGAGTGCTATGATCATTTCATTTTCACAAAAAAGGAAAGGATGGATATTGTCATTATACTTGTATCTGTAGATAGTTGCAAATCATAGGTAGCACACCTAAGATGATAGAAGAGGCTAAGAAAACTTTGCATAACTATTTCAAAGTAAAGGACTTAAGTAATATAAAATTCTTTCTTGGGATTAAAGTTATGAGCTCAGGAAAGGAAATACTTTTGAATCAGAGGAAATACTGCTTGGAGTTGATCTCAGAAGTAGGCCTTATTGGGGCTAAGCCAACTTCTACACCATTGGAGACAAACCACAAGCTTACCTCAGTAGACTATGACAATCATATGGGAAACCAAATTGATCTAGAACTAGTAGATTTAGTTGGTTATCAAAGACTCATTGAGAAGTTGGTCTATCTTACCATCACTAGACCAGACATATGCTTTTTTGTGCAAGTACTTAGCTAATTTATGCAAAGGCCAAAACAGTTTCACATAGAGGCAACTATGAGAGTGGTGAGGTACTTAAAGGGATCACTAGGTCTTGGACTATATTTTTTTCATCCAACTCAAAACAAGAATTGTGTGTATACTGTGACTCTGACTGGGTAGCCTATCCTAGTACAAGGAGATCAAATATTGGATGTATAGTGATGTTAGGGGGTGCACTTCTGTCTTGGAAGTCAAAGAAGCAACATATAATAAGTAGAAGTTCAGCAGAAGCTGAATATAGAAGCATAGTTATGGGGGTTGCAGAACTCACTTGGATATGTGGTCTCCTAGAAGAGTTGAATTGCCATGTACCTACTTCTGTTATTTTATACTGTGACAATCAAGAAGCCATACAAATAGCTTCCAATCCCATATTTCATGAGAGAACCAAGCACATAGAGATCGATTGTCATTTTGTGAGAGAGAAAATCAAGAGTGGTCTGGTTCAACCACAATTTATTCTTACAGGTTTACAACTTGCAGATATGTTAACTAAAGGCTTAGGCATCACTCAACATAAACTTCTAATTTCCAAGCTTGGTATGTTCAATGTTTTCTCACATACCAGCTTGAGGGGGGGTGTTGAATAGTGCTGAGATGAGTTGTTGGTTAGATAGTTAGAAGACTAGTCAGAGTTAGTTAAAGGGGTCAACTAATTTTGTTGTGAAGTTGTTAGATTCTGTTATGAAGTTAATTAAAGTATGCTCAATAAAAAGAGTATTTGATTGTAATTTTCAGCCTAGATCTGAAATAAGAAAGCAATCAATTCATCTTCTTCATTCTCTTATCTTTTTCAATCAATGACTTTCAAATAGAAAAGTGTGACTCAAACCACACAAGTATTTATATACATACAAAATTAACTTCTCCAATTTACTTATCATCACTTCCAAATAATTATACGAGGACATTGATCAATTATTGTCTAATATAGTCACTTTTTTTTGGGTCAAACTTCACCCATTTCTAGTCAACATAAATAGGTGGATTTTAGTATTGGAGGAGAGTGTTATTATTATGCATATTTTGATTAAGAGGTGGACAGGCAATTTCGCGATTAAATGAGATGGCTTTGAATCTGCCTTTTGTTGCCTCTGTAAACGAAACATAAGATAATTAACAAGAATAAAAAATCTACAATTTTGATACTAATAGAATATAAGAAAAAAAGCACTAACAATGGCCATTTCATCTTAATTTGTTCCCCTCTTTCTCGATTCGAATGTGTATTGGATTTTTCAGCCAGTGTTTGGTAGAGTTCAGGTAATTCAGATTCGAGTTGCATAAAATTTTATCGAGAAAAAAAATCAATAAAAAAAATTTTCATACTTGAAACGCAAATTCAAAATTTCAAGCAGCTCCATATCATTGCTCCAAATCCTTTGCTGACAATTTGTTTTGTACTTAATGTTGAGGCTAATCTATATGAAATTTAATCATTCAATCCAAAACCTTAAACTGATACTATTAAGATATATGCACTGCCTTTTCCAAAATTTCAGACAATTGGGAAAGTAACTCAATATCAGAATCCCAACCCTTGTATTATTAGAAAATTTTCTTTGAGAATTGAGCATATCAAAAGATTTTTTACGAAATAGTAAGGGCATAAATAAAATAATTTTCAAGTTTCTAATCTTAATATTCTAAAGTAACAATTATTGTGAGTAACAGTAACAGTGAGACGGAGGGAGTAATCTTACGGTTGAAGAGTGTAGTCAGGGGAAGAAGTAACTTGACGAAGAAAAGGTTTAACTTTTTTTGTTCAAATTTTTCATTGGAAGACGTTCAGGACTATTTTTACAAATACTTTTAATTGAATCAGTGAAAAAAAGTAAAAAATTTATACAAAATATTAAAACATTTCTCTCAATATTGTAGTAAGAATTCATTCTTTTATTATGTTTTTTTTTTTTCCAATAAATTCGATGAAAATAAATAAAAAGAATCATATCTCATGATATAATTTTTTTATTATTCGTGATAAAAAAAAATCTCTATTTCCAGTGTTCAATAGTAGAAACTACTTAGATTTATGACTTGGTAGAGAAAACTTTTTTAAGCAATGTTTGGGAATTTTGAAGGAAAGAGATTGTGAAACTTCAACAATATTATTAAGTGAAAATTAATTCTTCATTTTAAAATATTCTTCAAAGCAGTAATTAGTAAGTGTCAATCAATACTTTATTTTAATATATTCTTTCAAGCAGTATTTTAACATTTTATCAATTATTATATACATTAAATTAAAGTTCAGAATTTGAAATAATTACCAGTAAATGTGTAGAATAAATTTTAACTCATTATGATCAATTCATCCCAAAGATATTTATAATTACATATTTTGCCTCATCTGAGCCCACCGTATATTTTTGGCCTGTGGGTATAAACTTTGTAGGTGCAGTTAGCTTCCTGAAATAAGGGTAATAATTTTGAAATTATAGTGACATTATACTTTTGTGTTTGACTTGTTATTTTTGTTTTCGATATACATATTTTCAAAATTAGTTATATTACTATTTTAATATTAATTTTATATTTAATATATAAAATAATAATTTTAGAATAACTAATTTTGAAACATAATAAGATGATAAACATATTCTTCTCTGGAATTCTTCTTCAAAAGTTTTTCAAAGTTGACATTTTGAGCTATGATATCAAATCATGATTGTAAATTAATTTTTAAATATGTGGCTTGAGATTATTATTTAATCTTAAATTTTAAATTCTTCAAACATCATGATTTAAATTTTTTTTAGAAATAAAATTCGATTCATAAATCTATATTTTTTATAAAAAATGATTCACCATTTTAAATTTTATAAAAAAAATTATCACTCTGCTTAAAATGATTGTTTATACCATATGAAATGATTATATCAAAAAAGAACTAATTACAAAGTGTTTGAATTAACTTTTTAAAAATAGCTTATAAGCAATTCTGAACTTATAACTTTTAGCTTATTTTTATACCCTTTTTGACTTAAAAATAAGTAATTAGAAGCACCTTTTATTTATCCCAAACACCACAAAGTTAGAAAAAAAATTAAAATAAGTAAATCCAAACAATATATGTATTTAGTTTGTAGTAAAAAATATTTATTTATAATAATGAAGATATGCGATTTATCAATACGTCTCCTTAAGATATTTTGTGTATGAACTATGATTTACTAATTTGATAAGATTGTATAAGAATTGAGATTTTTTTTTTAATTTTCACAATTTGTGAATTTTTCAATATTATGAGAAAAGAACAATTTAAAACATATAAAATACTTATTCAATCAAAATTTTAAATCATAATTTTATATAGCATGCCAAATTTTTTTTTCTTCTTAAACTTCATGTCGCGTCAAGGTGTGATTGGGGAATAAGACATTATTTTCTTCGTTTAAAAAAAATGACCTAGTTTGACTCGACACGAAATTTTAAAAAATAAAGAAATTTTTTGATTTTGTGATTGTAAATTAAAGTTATGTCAAATGTATCAAAATATTATTTGATCTTAAATATGCTATGTGGTGAAGTTAAAGTTAAAATATTACTAAAAAAAATTAATTTTTTTAAAATCGACTAAAAAAGAAAGTATTTTTTAAACGAGGGAGTAATATATATTGTACCTACATGCCACATTTAAATCCAATATAATAAACCTAAAGAATCTTTTAAAAAAAATCTAAATAATTTAATTACTATTTAATTTTCACATTATAAATCTAGGTATAAAATAAATATTCCATTCTCCTTTACATTTTTGCAGACTAACCAAATATATTAGATTCTTTTATTTTATCTCTAAGTATGGGACCTCTCTTCCTCTTCATCTTCCCTTCTTTTCCTCTTCTCCTTTAGTTTTTATTTTCTTTCTCCCTTTTAAAAAAGGAAAAAAAAAAAAAACACCCACTTCACATATCAAACAAAAAGACCATCTTTCTCATCCAATTTCCCATTTTGATTATTTCTTACTAATTTACACTAGTTTGTATATTTATTTTTAGATATATGGATGATGAAATGTATGGTTTCCATTGCACAAGTGATTATGCGGACAAAGCGTTGATGTCCCCGGAGAATTTGATTATGCAAAATGAGTACAACAATTTCCAGACGGAGTTGACCCCTCATCCTTCTATGTTCGGGTCCGATGACATTCAGATGTCATCGGATCCTGCTAATTCTTTCAATACTACTCTTCAAAACAATGATAATATTTATCAAATTAGAGCTGGCAATTGTGGCAGCGGCAGCGGCAGTAGACGGGATCATAATAATAATAATAACAACAACAACGACGATTATGATGAAGATGGTTCAAATGTTATCAAGGCTAAAATTCTGTCGCATCCTTATTATCCTAAATTACTCGACGCTTATATTGATTGCCAAAAGGTTAAGTATCCCTTACACAGATACATGATTTTATCTTTTACGAATTTTCCACATATTTTTTAAAAATTTTGGGTTTTCTTGTAAGTTTTAACCTAAATATCTTTTCTTCATAGAGATATGATTTTCTTTTTATTCTTTATCAAGAGGGTTTATGGGTTTCGAAATATCGATCTTATCTTCTTCTTTTTAAGTAGTTGTGATGTTAATTCTCAATTGATTTTAATACAATTAAAGTTGTCAAGTGTATGTAAGTTAAATTGCTATTTTACAGGTTGGAGCACCCCCGGAGATAGCAAATCTGCTGGAAGAAATAAGGCAACAAAAAGAGTTTAGTAAACCAAACGCTACTTGTATAAGTATAGGAATTGATCCTGAACTTGATGAATTTATGGTTAGTTATAACTCTTCCATTTCTGTTTGTTTGACTTTTCTTGCAAAAATTAATTAAAAATTATCCTTGTTTGAACAGTTTGTTTGAAATCTTGACTGTATATATGTTTGTTTCTTTTGTCAAATAGGAAACGTATTGTGATATATTGTTGAAATATAAGTCCGATCTGTCTAGGCCTTTCGATGAAGCAACAACCTTCCTCAATAAAATTGAGCTGCAACTCGGCAATCTTTGCAAAGGTTAGTCAAACATTGTCCGTATGCTCTTTCGATGTTGTTTATCTTGATATCTTTTACCTATTAGTATAACGAAATATTGTTATATAGAACTCCGCCAGAAATAAGGAGCTTTTTTCCAGTACCATCAATCAATGAGAAGTATGATTTTCTCACTCATCTCTAATAAATCTACTCACTAGGAAAATGTATGCCCAACAATAGTTTCTCACTGAAATGCTGAGAAATTTACTATTTTTTTCTTTTCTCATCGATTTAATCTAAATATATGTGAATATAGTCACAGAATACTTTCCTAGTAGGAAAATATAATTTTTAGTAGAGAAACATAACATAATATCATGATATGAAAATTTTCATGACAATATTGTTATGGATAGATTTAATTGTACATGTAGTGCAAGTGTGCAACTATAAGTTATAAATGATAGTGGTCATGTTATGAAATACAAATTTTTTAGAGTTAACGAGTTATTTGGCGTTAGTACAAAATACGCTCACTAATGTCATTGGACTTTAAGAGGAGGTAAAATCATTTAGGGAAAGAACTAAAATCACATATGTGGTGCAATAATTATAGAGAGCATAGAGCTCCAAAAAAATGACCAAAAGGTGTCAGAAGTGAAAATAATGACCAAGAGTTTCTTGTCTGTGTATTCAAGCCGTGGCTGAGTATATGATTTTGGAAAATTATACTTGTTTTGTTGGAAATAATTCAGTGATAGTAGCAAAAGGACTATGTATTTTTTCCCCTCCTTGAGGGTTAGATGTTGTTTCAGTGCAACTGGGACCTTTGATATCCTAGTTTTACTCATATTGTTTTTGTGGTGCTTCACTTGTCTCTCTTGCCTTTTGTTTACTTGTCAGAGAAATTTTCTTTTTTTTCTGCATAAAACCCACTTTAGCTCAGAGATTCTGATTTTGACATATCACAATTGAGGTGACATGGCTATAGTAACTCTTTCAATAAACAGTGACATATGTCCTCTATACTCTACATCTACCCTATTACTAGATCACTGCTCATGTTATATACAGGGAAGCTGATCATTATGTATTTCATGTGCATTTTTTTTACTATGGTACTAGTATGTTTGGAGTAAATTTAACCTTATACAATTATAGTTGTTTAGTTTCCTATAAAATCAAGAAATTATGGAACATATAAATGGAAATGGCCGGCCATATATTCTTCTGTTTGATCAATGGTGACTGACATTAATCATGCAAGTCAGACCGTCCTCACTTACTTATGGTTAAGTGGTATGTATTTTTATTTTAATTTGCAAGGTTAATTTATAAGTTGGTGATTTTGACGTAAGTATTTATCGGTTCAAATTATGTATTATGCCTTCCAATACTTAAATGTCTAAACGAGGAGGTAAAAGCGTAAATTCTAAGGTATAACTAATAGGGATTATAATTCTTGTACTTGCAACTAGTATTGTACTGGCTCACGCGTATGGTTAGGCATACAGAATTTGCTAATAGTACAATTTTTGAGTTTTCAACTTGGACATATATTTTCATCACAAGATACTAGTACTTCCTTTTGGTAAAGGTCACTATTGTAGCATTATTTTACATTCATCATCATGACTATACATTTTAAGAGGTTGATTTCTCATGATCACTCAATTAATTATTTTTTATCTCAGAAAATCACTTTTTTTTATTGAAGAAAATTGGAATCGTGAAGAAATATGACTCTCTCAACTACAATTTTAGTTGAGGGGTCATTTGAGACATCAATTCTACTTCTAAGCTATGTTGCTTCATACTTCAAATGTTATTTAGTGGATGTCAAATCTTTCAAAAATTTTACATTGTAATTTTTTAAAGATCTAATACAGTTGTAATGGAGTAACATTTTTGAAAAATCAAAACGAAATTAGATTCAAAGTACAATGATGTTGCCCTTTACTTTCTCTAATGTCAACAAAGACCATATATCTGTTGACTACAGTCTAGAATAGTTGTATGTGTATATTCTCAGATGGAATGTGGCTTGCATGTGGAACCGCAATTAATTGGTCTTTGCAATCTCTGCAAAGACTTCATGAATTTCTTTAAAAGAATTTCAAGTTCCAATATTATAGTGCTATGTGTTCTTGGCAGACACATTGGGAATTGTTTGATGTCTCATTGGTTTGCAGTTAAAGTGATTACATATCTTCGTTTAGCTAATGATTTACAATGATATTCTTAATGTAAGTCTCACAACTGAAGGTGTATTGTATGCTAAATTGCACGGATTCTTCATTTATAATATTGATATTTATGTCAAATTTTTAGTAAAGTCGGTCATCTGTTCATTTTTTTGAAAAATCTAAACATCATAGGTTGTATGCAACCTCACTCCTATATTATTCTCAATGCGTAAGAGATTTTAAAATCCAAGAATCTTAACTAACATGTCACGTGACCACATTGATCTTTTGTTCAATTCTCATGATCAATCTTCTGTCCTATGGCCTGGCAGCCTTTTAAGTGAGTTATACATGCCAAGTACAATTGGAACTTGTTGTTTAGCATTATGTTTGCTTTAATTTGATCTGGACAAATTAATAACTAACTAAATAGGATATAAAGTTGTGTTATTTTACGCTATCTCCACGCATTAGAAGCTGTCATTGTCCAAAGAATTAAATGGAGGCAAATGGCATTTGATTTGTATAGCAGCTTTACAGTCTAAATAATTAATGCAGGAAAATTAGTTGTTACTATAATAAACAATGGGTAGATAAATTCTGTGTTTAACATACTATACAAGTATAATATTTTTTGTTTCAAAGTACAGGTTAACTTTTTAGTGATACAGAGGGAGTTATTTATTAAGTTGGCCTCGTGTGCCTTTGTTTTTAACTTGCCTGTTGAGCTGTTAATAATAAAGTATTTTTTTTGCTTAATTTGAATAAAAAGATGATTAGTTTAACAAGTGGAAGTGTTGTATGAGTGATCATTCACGTGCTTAGATTGCATTAAACTGAAACTGTTGGATGCTGTTTTCCATATTGTTTAATTTGTCCTTGTGGCTTTATTTCATGTTCAAATTGATGCATGTTCGCATGTTATTATGCTTGTGACATGGAACCTCAATGAATACCTCTGATTTCTATATATAGTAAATAAGTACTCCTATTTTATGTTTTAGTCAATAAGTTCAATATTTTAATTTTAGTTTTTCATGTAATATATATCTAAAATCACAAGAATAATTTTTTTTTCTTAATTACATACTAAATTAAATTAGACTATTTTCTTTTGGATTGAAGGAATTATATAAGGATTATTTCAGGGACTGTTTCCGTATTTTGATTTTTTTGGTAACAATTCTACTCTGACAGTTTAATTTTTCAGTGTCTTTGTCATAGTAGATAAATTAGACTAGTCAGACTTGCAATAAATCTTCACATAGACAGACGGTAGTAACAATTTTGTATAGCGGATCTCAATTTTCTTATAATGGCTAATTGCAGAGCAGTAATTATTTTGTGAAAAAAATTAGTTAAGCAAATTGTTTTTAATAAATAATTACTGATTTAAGTGATATTTTTTATTTATTATCATTTATTACAATATATAGCAATACTATGATAAATTTGTACTTTGTATTAAAAGTGAATTATGCATTTAATAATTTGTATTAAATATGTTTTATAAATAGTTCTATGTAATATGAATTAAATTTTTATTATAAATGTTTTAGAATTGTTCTATAAAAATAAATAGTTTTATGTAATATGAATTAAATTTGTATTACAAATATATTAGAAGTGTTTAGTGAAAATAAATTGTTATTGCTATAAATGATAAATATTTTCTTTATCTATATAGGTTTCCCTTACTTTGTAGTACTAGGCCTTCTTGATTCGCCTTATTAAGTATGTTTAGGGCAAATTAAGTTTCCTGGCTACTAATGATTGTATGTTTAGGGCTTGCTTTGTACAAGGAATAAATGGGATAAAGAATAATTAGTGTAGAAATTAATTTTAAGATGAGTTTATTATTATATTTTCCAACGTGTTACAAGTCCAATTAGATATTCATTTTGCATTACACCTCAGGAGAACTCCATCTTCATATCATTTTAGGTTGTTCTTTCCCTTCAGCAATTAGATACTGAATTATTGCTGCTTTTTATAACAAACATAATCTGTAGTAGTATAATAATTATTTTTAAAGAAATAAATGAATGAAGGGACATGGAAATATAAAATGGAGTAGGGCCCCAGAACATTAATGGGAGAGAAAGCCCGTGTAGAGCGGGTGGTCGATATATCACATGGACTCCCGTGCTTTACGCTGCCAATCCCAACTCTTTTCTTTTGTTTCCTTCTTTTTATCAAACACTTGCACACGGACACAACTTTCCTACAAATTTATTTATTTATCATTCTCTTTACAATTATTTGATTGAACACGATTTTAAAAAAGTTATAATGTAAAGTAAATAATAAATAGTTTAACTTTATATTTTTTATTAATAAATTAAATGATATAACATAAAATTGATGAAGTATTAATTTTATTTTTGACTGAAACCCCACTGAGAATGAAATTGTGCAGAGCAGGCTGCTGATAATGCTAGTCAAATCTTGGTGGGTCCTGTCTAGTCATGGGTCTTTGTGCTCCTTAATGTCTCTTTCCCAAATATATCACCAACTATATTAGTTTTTGTTTGTTTGCCTGTTTTAATTTGACATAAATATTTTCAAAAGTAGGCAACACTCTTATGAAGATTTGCTATATGTAGAGCCCGTTTGGTTTAACTGAAAAAAATAGCTTTTAAAAAGTGTTTTTAAAGTACTTTTTAAAGTGATGAAATTTATTTGAAAAATAAGCAGTTATGTGTTTGGATAAAAGTGCTGTAGCTGAAAAAAAGTTATTGATGTATTTGACACATAGGTACTGTTAAACACTTTTTTAATTAAAAATGTCTAAAATACATTCAAACTGTTAACGTTATAAAAATTGATTACTTTAAGATTTTTCTGTCTAAAAAATAAAATAAAATAAAATAAATTTATATTTTAATTCAAATCCAAAATAAACTTATTATTTATGTAAATTTTATATACACAATTTA
>JBCEWC010000031.1:26015-102556 GCA_038996855.1 Solanum aculeatissimum | reverse complement strand
TTCTTCCACCAGCCCTCTACCTCATCACCAGCCGCCACCCTCCTTCCCTCCAACCTACAAAAAAAAATTCAAATTTTTACTGCACCCCCTAGCCCCCACTCCAAAAAAAATTTTAAATATTTATTTTTAAAACATATTTTAAATTATAAAATATTTTCATGTCAAAAAATATTTTTTATTCTCTAACTAAAAATAAAAGTTTTTTTCTAAAAAATTATTTTTCATTCAATAACAAAACAACCGGAAAAAAAAATTCTACTCACCAATCAAATATGAGAAAATGAGTTAGAAATCAATTTATTTTCCAGGAAAACATTTTCCATGGAAAACATTTTGCATGAAAAACATTTTTTTCCATACCAAATACACCTTTAAGTTTGCACGAAAAATATTTTCCCATACCAAACACACCTTTAAGCCATAAAAGAAATCAACTTATTTTTCAGGAAAACATTTTCCTCCATACCAAACACACCTTTAAGCTTGTACGAAAAATATTTTTCTCCATACCAAACACACCTTTAAGCCATAAAAGAAATTAACTTATTTTCCAGGAAAACATTTTCCATGGAAAATATTTTGCACGAAAAATATTTTTCTCCATACCAAATACACCTTTAAGCCATAAAAGAAATCAACTTATTTTCCAGGAAAACATTTTCCATGGAAAACATTTTGCAAGAAAAATATTTTCCTCCATATCAAACACACCTTTAAGCCATAAAAGAAATCAACTTATTTTCCAGGAAAACATTTTTCATAGAAAATATTTTTCATACCAAACACACCCTTAAACCATAAAAAATCGTTTAGGATTGTATAACATGTTGGCAACACACACATAAATAATCCACACATTACTATTTTTTGTATTTGACAAAATGACATGATCACTTAAACAAAGTATGAAAAGAGCGCAATGTACGCAAATTTTATTTCTATTCAATTATAAGCTGGTATCAAATCCAACGATCACCTTTGTTACTTGATCATGAGCTCGTTGCATGAGCCTTTTGCCTAATACGATTACATCCCCTCCATGATTTGCAAGCTAGCACAGTGAACAAGTTACCATAAAATACTCAACCAAAGAGCAGAGGCTATGGCTGATGTTCAGAGTTTCCCTGAGGTTCAAAAAAAAAAAACTCAACTCGAGAAATGCACTTTCAAAATAGATTTAAAAAATACAAAGATAAAAAGTTATGATAAAAAACCTAAGTTAATACTTTATAAATAAAGTTTGTACATTCAAGAACTATACAAAAAGTATGACAAGTTGCACTTCTTTCTCGTATCAATATAAAAGAAAAACATATATTTTAACATTTAAATCAAAATTTACATAATTTGAATTTCAAGAAATAAAAAATGCCAAATAAATTGAAACTAGGAGAGAAACACATTAAATAATGTGATCGTTTATATATTATTTTATGTAGGATAAAATATGAGATAAGAATATAAGCATCAACCTAAGTTAACATACTTAAATACAGAATTACCTCGATAAGAGAAGGTGTGAGGTTAGCCATGATAGATATAGAAAGGTAGAAGCAAGTCGAAGAAGCACTGAAGATATATGATTTGATATGAGATGTTTGTCACAAATGCAGTTTACCAAGGATATGAAAATTGAAGAAGAAATATTGAAGATATGTGATTTGACATAACATGTGACATATGCAGTTCACCAAGCATATGGAGGTCGAATCAGGATTAAAAAAATTAACAGTTAATTGAATTCTGCAATATGAAAAGGTAGAGGCAAGCCAAAGAAATATTAAAGATATGTGATTTGACAGAAAATGTTTGTCACATGCAATTTATCCGAGACAAGAAGATCGAAGAACAAGTATTGAAGATATATGATTTGATATGATATGTGATATAAGCAGAATTTTGAAGGTTGAACCGAAATAGAAAATTAGCAATTAATCGAGCATTGCCTAATTTTTTCTTATTCTTAAATTCTATATTACTTTGGTTGTCGTGTTATTTTTTTACTGTATTATGTTTGACATGATTTCTTCATTACTATATTTTCTTATCAGACCTACTTAAAAAAGCCTACAAAAATTGTGTGAAATGACAAACATTTAATAATTATTATGTGTCTTAGCTATAATTTTATTTAAACATTGAACGCGGCTATAGTTTGATCAATTTTGCTAAACGCATAATTGAGTTCTTAATTGTATACGCTCAAAATTTGTATATACTTATCTTAATTATTCGCATACAATTTGTTTGTACATTTGATTTGTATAAATTATTCAAATTATGATTGTTAGTTATTTGTATATAATTTGTTAATACATTTGATTTATATAAATTATGAAAAATTCATAATGGTATAATTTATATATACGTACCCTGTTTGTATATTCACCAGCGAAATTATATAAATGAAAAGTTATTTCTCTTTGCTATTTATTATATTTGCTCAAAAAAATTTACTCGAATCAAATGTCTTTAAAAAACAATCTCTCGACCTTCACAAAATAAGGGTAAGATATGCGTACACACGACCTTCCATGACCCCACTTGTGGAATTAGACTAGGTATATTTAAATCTCCACATACCTAGTTCAAACAACATACTCACAATAATTCCACAAGTGGGATTTGCAGTAGGTAGGATTTACACAAACCTTCCCATTACCTTTGTAGGGTAGAGCAGGTTGTTTCCTATAGACCTTCGGCTCAAAAGAAGTGTAATCAAACGGAATTGAAAGGAAAATAACAAGACGAACAATAGACCTTTGTAGTCCTGGCCTTCCCCAGACCCCGCGTGTAGTAGGAACTTAAAGCACCAGATTGCCAAACAGAGCAAATGAAGCAACTAGTAGTGAATACAAGGGAGAATCAAAATATTACAGACCAGAACTGAGAGGATCAAAGAACTTCAAATTACATTACAGCCAAGTTATAAACTAAACCACAATAACTTGGAAGAGAGGTGATATACTTGAAATGAGAAAGAATTGCCATGATGCCATGGTTCTGTATTAAGTTGAATGTAAAAATTTACAACCCAAAAAAGCTAGAATATACTTACTGTCTAGAACTTAAACAACTAGGCAATATATCCTAAACCCTATCCCCAAGAAGAAGTCCAAAGGATCTATCATTTACATTTTTCTAAGCAAAGAACCTACAGAAACTGATCTAAGTCTCATACTCATTTGGGTGTAACCAACTAAAATCCAACCCCTGCACAAGGTACCAATAGCTATAAAAAATGGATCATATAAATTTTTGAAGATATTCTCAAAATCATCTTTTAGTAAGGTCATCTTTTCTGTCAATACTATGGAACCTAAGAACCAATGCCTCGATTGTATATGCTGCTAAACCAGTTTTCAAATTTAAAAAAAAATTAAGATAAGCCAAGCCGCAATTAAACATCAGCTTACTGCAAAAAGGGGATTAAACCTTGAAAAGGTACTCCAGGTCCTCCACAGTGAGACGCGTCTGTCGGCTACCAGTCTCATCCTCTCCAAACGCAGAGGCAACCATTTCTCTTTTCTTTTGCTGTGAATATCAGTGTTACCACACATTAGAATTCTAGAATATACAAAGATGCAGAAAAAGGAAACTACAAACGGGACTTGAGAAAATAATCAGACCCAGTAATGTCTTATGTTGACATCTAAATCCTTCAACAGAAGATCATTACCATCTGTTTTTATCATTATATTGATAGAAATTCTGTAGGCATGTTGCTAACTTAGAAATAAAAAGTGAAAAAAGATGAAGAATGTAATACCTGAAGAGCCAAAATACGATCTTCAACTGTATCTTTTACTGTCAACCGCAAAACTGTAACAGGACGGGTCTGTCCAATCCGATGCGCCCTGTCGATTGCTTGATCCTCAGTGGTAGGGTTCCACCAAAGGTCCAAGAGAAGAACATGACAAGCTGCAACCATGTTAAGCCCAAGGCTTGCAGCTTTCAGAGACATAATTATGACTGATACCTGGCATAAAGCTTCAACATTTAGTCCTGTGATTTATAAAATAGAAAAAGACACACACTCGGCACCAAGAAGATGAATATCTTATAACCTCAGGAAGTGTGTTAAAATCTCTGACAGCCTTGTCTCTAGCAAGAACAGACATTGTTCCGTCAAGTCTACGGTACTGAATTGAGGAATTTTTTAGACAAGCTTCAAGTAAATCCAACATCCCTGTCCACTGAGAAAAGACAATTGCCTTCTCTCCAGCTACTGTGGTTGTGTCTTTGGAACTTCTATGCACGCTGGATTCTCCTGCGTGATTATCACGTGTATTTTCTGAAGGAGAAGCTCCTTCATCATCTGATCCTGAAAGGCGACCACTATGAGTGTAAACCTTAGGTTTAGGCAGAGATTGCAGCACCTGAAGAGCAGCTTTAATCTTGGATGAATCATATGGCCTATAAATCAAACTTTCAGCCACATCAGAGCCCGCACAATCAGGGTTATTTTGCAGCCTGGGTTGATCAGATATAGAGTCGCTTAACATTGCTTTAGTGAAAACTGAAGAACCACTCAGCTGAGCTTTGCAAGCTGATACAGGACACTGAGTGTCATCACCAGTTAGATGCTCACTAATACATTGATTGCAAAAGACATGTCCACAAACTGTTGCAACAGCATCTTCAGGTGGATCCTACAAGATTGTTACAAAAATGCATAAGGAGGCAAGGAAGAAACTAGGAAATCCATAACAAAGAAATCCAAGGCAAGAGAAGTATAGCTTAATGTCGTTAGAGACGGATCAAATAAGCATAGTTGCTGACAACTAGAAAACTTATAGGCCAAAATGATCATTGTAAAACTGGTGTTACATACATATCAAAAGCATCAAATGTTGAAACATCTCTGACAACCTGTGGTGAGTAATTAACCAAACTGCATGCACTATTTTCCAAACACAGCCTATTTCTGTTTTACCTTGAATAGAGCAAATTACTTGAGCATTATCGAAGAAAGGCGCTGTAACTAGAAATGGCAATAAGTTGTATTAGTTATGCAAAGGCAAGGATCACCATGAGGATTCATCCAAAACAACAGGGCAAGCTAAGCAAGGGTCCTACTACACCATTAACCTCAAAAGCTACAGATTCTTAATAGACTGCCCAGCAATACTGAAGATAGAATTGGAAAAAATACAAAAATAGAATACAAACAAGGATATTAAAAATGTTACAAAAACAAGGACTAAAACACATTGCACATAAAATACTGATACTTAGATGCTGATGGTTTTTTTAAACTAGTCTTGGTCCTGAAGTTTACAAATCCCTTATTTTAACAAATGAGAAATTCCTGAGGGGCAGTGGCGCATAGTTTGGAACTCAATGAGTACTGAGCCCCTCTCTCTACCCTCCTCCACTTAAATGCCAGCTCCTCTACCCTTCTTCACTAAAATGCAGCAAAACCTAATACATTTAAGTGTCTTAACATTTGAAAGATTTCCACTTGGAAGTGGAGCTGTAAAAACTTCTTTTGTAGGTGGGGGTCAGCTTCAATGCTAAAAACTGAATCATGCATGCTTTTAACAGCATCAGTGCTTGTGCACATAATCTTCATAGATTTACCCTAGCTAGTACAGAACCAGGCAACGCTTAAAATAACTGAAAATTATAGTTTAAAGAATCCATTTCTTTAGATCATACTTCCTTCAAATAAGAAGAGGATATATGACTTTTAAAAAGGCCACCTAAAGTATAAATTTGAAAAATAAGAAGTACAAACAAGAAAGGACTAATAAGATCAATATAAACATGAACTAAAGAACACTTAAATGATAACATACGTTGCATATGCGACAAATTGCTAAAGAAGCTTCCAAGCATTTCAAAAGGTCAGTTAGTTTCTCTCGTGACAATTTCTTGGCTTCCTCAATAGATGATCTCCAAACAGAAACAGAGTTGGAGCCTCCAACAAGCAGAGGGTGATCACAAGCTTGTCTCAATCGTAAAAGCATCAACAGTATGTTCACATAATTTTGTTTGACTGTCCCAGCAGCAGCATATTCCTGAATAGTCCAGAATTTGATATGTTAAACGAAGAGAATAATTCTCAAAGCCAAAGTTCTCAAAATCCAATATAAAATATGATCAAAACATACAGCAAACTGAGCACGTGATTGAGCTTCAAGTTTGCAGTAGAAATCTCGTTCCTCGTCAGTAAATTCAACTTTTCTCAGTACGATGTGTTTCTCTGGAAGGTTGATAATGGGTTTTCCATCAATACATGTACCTAGATCAGATAATGACTGTGTTAACTCTCAATATAGGAAATGAAGAGTTGTGTGCTTAAATTGATAAGCCAAACATGCAAACAGTAAACAACCAAGTAGGAAAATGATCCAGAAAACAAGTCAAGTTTGTTGTGTTCATTATCTACAAGCACCTCGTGAATACAAACAGGAGTCTGGCAAATGACTTTTGGGACATCATTTCAGAATTTAAGCACATCCAGCCAAAATGAGTTCAACAAAGCTGCATGTCTGAACATTTGTGCATAATATGTTAAAGAAACAAACAACAATTGGACCCAGATGGGCCAAATTGACCATATGATCCTTTTCATTTCAAAAAAAAAAGAAAAGAGGAACTTTGGAATTGTTTTAGAAAAATAAGCATAATTTCAAGAACGAATCTGCACAACACAAAGAAGCATAATAGGGGAATAGCAGACTAACATATACTACCAACAAATGGTGAAACACACCAGAGGATCATAGTATATATCATATTAGAAGCAACGCTTTCTGCAGGATATATAGCTTATAGGGGTAAGCATATGCAAAAGTTTTAATCTTCACCTTTAGTGCGACGAAGCATAACAGTCTTAAGCACGGCCTGCAGCTTTCTGTACCCGGTTGTTGGGTGTCTTTGGATTGGAACCTTAATTGTGGAGCAGAATTGTTTATACACTGCATATGGGTCATATTTGAGAAATCTGAAGTAACTGTAAAGGTCATCAACGGCATTTTGGATAGGGGTCCCTGACAAACACCATCTACGTTTAGCTCGGAGACCCCAACAAGCCCTAGCTACTTGGGTTCTGTGATTCTTGATGCTTTGAGCCTCATCCAGCACAACCCTGTACCATCCCACCCTGGCAAGAGGGCGTACATTTGCTTCAGGCGATTCGTTCTCCACCTCTTTTTTCGCCTTTGATGAACTTTTCTTTGAGCTCGAAGGAGTTTTTCTCTTTTTACAAGAAAGTAATTCATGAGTTCCTTTTCCCATCTCGTCATCATCTTCTGCAAGAGGCTGCTTAGGGACCTCCATGCTTACGATTGAATATGTTGTGACCACCACATCATACTTGGCTAGTTCAATAGGGTCCTTTGTTCTACCGCTACCATGGTATACTAGAACAGACAGATTAGCTTTGCTTGTTACCTTATTGTGCAACTCGTCAGACCACTGACGGAGGACACTGGTAGGACAAACGACAAGGGTACCAGCAGCTGGCCTCCCCTTTGCATGCAAAGACCTTTTACACTTCATGCTATTTTCATCAACTTGACAAGAATCAGCTCCTTGCTTTGACTTGTCAAGCTCAGAAAAAACATCTTCATCATCATCATCTAAATTCAATGTCTCTGTCTTAGTTTGTCTGGTGATGGCTGTAGAAAGTCTTGAAGAAGGAGACCTTTCTTTGAGTATAAGTGCAATCGTTGATATAGTTTTCCCAAGTCCCTACAAATGAAAAATAATAATAGACAATCACTAAGAGAGGGTGACTACTAGGAAGGCAATGCTTATCATGCAGACAAATCAAAATTTCGCAAATTAAAAGCATCAAAAAATAACCTGATCATCAGCAAGAATTCCACCACAACAGGGCACACCAGCTTTTTCCTTCTTAACCATCCATGATAAAGCAATGCGCTGGTGCATAAATTAAATGACTGTCAATTAGATAATTCCTCACATAAATTCAATACATAATACGTTTTATCTCTTTTTTTGTCATTTTAGATTCTCCTTCGGATGGAGGAAGAAGCAATAGAAGTCTGCGATATGTAGCTGCTAGCTTATGATGCATTTTGACGCAAGGAAATTTACAAAGAAGGGGAATGAATATTTGCAGCAGACACTACTTACTGAAAGGAGGAAGAGTGCAGGAGCCATCTTTTCCGGCACTGCACAAGAAGCTAGGGGATCTGTTTTTAGCCCTTTTTAACTTGTCTTTTGACATGCCTTCTTACTGTGAAGAACTGTTTGGCTTCTTGGGGAAGATGTCGGATCATAAGATCAGAAAATCAGCGAGAAGATTATGCATACAGTGCCAGCTTGTGTCTGTTGGGGTTTTGTGGGGTGGAAAAACTCCAGGTGGTTTGATGGGAAAACAGTTTATATACAGATGCTAAAGTTCAATGTCTTTGCTTTTTTGCTTTTTGGGACTGACATAGGTTGTAAAAGATGGAAACAACATGTTAGACTTCATAAACTCACTACAGGAATAGATCTAAGTAGTAGATAGGAATCTCTAATTTTGTTTTTGCATAGGGATTACCCTGACCGTTTAAATGCTTTGCTGTTTTATATTAATAGTCCTTAGTTATCAATTTAAAAACAAAAAGTTGAACAATTCAGGATATACACAATATGTCCAACCAATAGAATAGTTCAGAGAATTCACATATCATTGATGGATTTGTCTGCAATTAAATTCTTTTTTTAGCTAATGAAATTATTTTAGTAAAAAGTTATTTCTCTCAATTCCCAGACAATTGCACCAAAAATTCAAGTAGACCCACTTAGTACAATAATGATGATCTCCCATCTTGATGGATAAATTTCAGGTACATGCAATAAAACTGAATGTTACAATTCCTATAAAGATTAAAACCACGAAACAATACTCAACCTGGTGTCTCAAAAGAGGAACAGCCAAAAGACCATCAGGTGGACTATCTTCTGATTTCGGCTGAGAAAGATCCTGCAACAGGTATCACAACCTTAGTCTGATCAAAATTTACTTCTTAAGGTGAAAATAATACAAATTTTTCTACAGGTGCAAAGGGTCCCCCCCCCCCCCATGCAGTGTCATCATTTTCCAGCAAAAAGAACTACAAACATAGACAACTTTCAAAAGTCAGGAGAAGAAATTTCTTGTCTTCATCATGCACATACACAGCAAACCATAAATTCAACAGCAGAAAAGTGCAGAATCCAACATATCCCTGGTATTAATCACGCTTAAAGGATTTCAATTCCTCCTTTGAAGCTAATAAGACTATTAACCACAAAGATACACGAGAACAAATCATTCAAGTGGGTAAGAATTGCTAGATAAATAGTCATGCAATGAATAATAATTTTGTAGAAGGGTAACTAACATGACAACATTTCAGAACACAGTCCATGCAGCATGTGTACATTGAGATAGTGACAGCTATTAGTCCTCACCTGCAAGGCAACTCGATAAATGACATGCTCATCATTTAACTTCGGCCTCATTTGTCCCACTTCAAACCTCTTTTGTCCTGCTTCAGCTGGAGCAAAAGAGTCGGTAATAGTAGTGCGTTGTAGAGCAACAAGAGACTTGCCATTATTACATGGATTCACCTTTGCAGGTGCACTTATATCCTCGAGAATGCATAGATCATCATCATTCTCACTATGGCTTCTTTGATTCAACGGACTTCTCTGAATTCCTTGATGAGTGATTGTAGATAGACGAGAACCATTAACTTTTAAGAACCTGCGTTTTTCGCCCTTCTCTAATTTTGCACAAGTGAACTGTTGCTTCATTGAAGTTGATGGCAATGAGACAGATTGTTCTCTAATCTTCACATCCATGAGCTGATCGTGAGGAACCAGAATGTCTCTTTCTGAAGAGGTTTCTTCAAAACTATCAAGGTGATAAGAAGGCCTGTTATATTGAAGTACATCATTTTCATCCTTTGGATAAACCAAAAGACCATTACTTGAAATGGAAGTTACAGGAGCAGGACAAAATGAACTTGTGAGCTCAGAAACTGTAGGTATATCAGCACCACCTAGCAGTTCATTTTTCTCATTACTTCTGCGGAACTGCTGGTTTTGAAAAAGGAAATTTGGTGGATTGTGAGGCAATGGCTGAGGAAATATCTTTACCATTGTATTGCTGCCGGTTAATCCGGAGAAGAAGTTGCCACTATTTAATAATGTTTGGTTACCACCATTATAATAGGCGCTGAAGTCCCCATCACCAAAATTTGGAGTCATATGACACTCAAGAGGCTGCTGAACACCTTCACCTGCTCTTGTTGTCCAATTCCCACATCGTATTCCAGTATCTGAGTTAGCAATCCCAGTTGTATGGTCCAATTGTTCATCCATTACATTTAGCATCTTATCATTGTGAGACAGTGTTTCAAAATTAAGGTTATTAGGTGAATCCTGCTTCAAGAAAGAATATGTATGGAGAGGTTGTGAATAATTATCCCAGTTTTCAGGCAAAGTATCAGCACTCTGACATGAACTAAGTCTAGCATAGTATTGATCATCTGAAGATACAGCTACTTCCATGTTTGATGTTTCCCCTGCGGCTAATGTTCCTGAGCTTTTCAACTTGTTCTTTGCAGCTGATTGACTTAGCAGCAACCCTAAAATGTCAATTATGTTCTCGAAGATATTAAAAACAAAAAATGAGTAAAAAAAAAATTCCAACAGAAGAGCCTATGAACAAAGTTGAGAATAACAAAAAGGCCAACTACGGGGAAGTTCAACATACATTCAGAGCAAGATTCCTGCTCTGGAGAACCAGTGTCAGTAATGAGTTTTCACATATAGTATAGCTGATTTCCGTATTCTATTTGATATATCATTGATATGATCAGTATTAACATCAAAGCTAAAACAGCCACAACTAGTGCACATCTAAGGTTGAGTTCCCTTACTTTCTTGCTGGACATTAGATGAAGTACTCCGAGAGATATTATCCCTATCACTGAACCATTCATTGTCCAGGCCAGGTGTCCAATCAGGCAGGCTTCCATAGAAACTATGTACTGGAGAGCATATATCTAATTGACATCCAAGCTTTCTGCCATCAACAATTGAATTCCCTGCGGAATCAGATGAGCCATCGGAAACACCGGTCCTTGTATCTGAAACTTCTGAGTTGGACGAAGGGGAAACTCCAATGTGTCCAAGAAATTGAGCCCTTGAAGCTGAAGATCTCTCCAAATCTGAATAACCAACTTAAAAATAGCATAGAGATGAAGAATCAAATATTATGATTTACAATAAGCAACATAATCTCATACCAAATTAATAACAACATCAAACTCCATAAGTGTCCAAGCAGGGTTATCAACTAACCTTGTCCCATGTCATTTCGCAATAAATCCTCCGGCATACTCTGCAAATCAATGCTCAAATATTAAAATAATTGACAAACTAGGGTAAGAATTGTAAGACCAAACTATTCACATCATCCAATGACAGACTACCTACAACATGTATGTTTCGGAAATCGCAAGCAAAGAATTAGAAGTGTATGTTTTTACATAACCATCTCATTTTGTTTTTTGACTTAGTGATCCTGGCGGCCTGATTTCATTCATTAAGATTTTTGTCAAACTTATTCCACGATACATAGTAATAACAGTATTTATCTGACATCTTACATCAACTTGAATTGTGTTTGTCCCAGGTCCAACACCTCTTGGACACTAATGGAACCACTTCCCAGTACCTATTAACAAGCCATTGAAATTTACAAGGTGTGTCTAGAAGTTGTAGTAATCCTTATGAGTAATTTTGATCAGCTTGATAAACCCATTCCGAAAGCATAGTTTCACATATCTCTATTTTCTATTTGTTAGAATAGGAATAGGTAAATACAATCCTACTTAGAATAGGAATAGGAATAACAATAGTATATAGAATCCTATTTGGAAAAGGATTGTATTATATAGTATCCTAGTTGGAAAAGGATTGTATTATAGTATCCTAGTTGGAAAAGGAGTTTAATATGGTATCTATAAATAGGGTTTCAATGTAATAATGTAGACAACAATTCAATAATATCTTCTCCTATATTTCTCACACTATTATTAAATATTCACTGAGCTTCAACTGTATTAAGTATTTCCATTTGTTCAATTTACTCAAAGACGGCTACAGATTGTTTCTATCAACATGTCCTTTATCTGTGAAAAACTTAAATCATACAACTTGAGTATTTCCATTTGTTCAATTGCTCAAATACATCTATAAATCCAGTCAACCAACATGTCCTTTATTTTTGAAAACTTGCGGACTCGATGAGTCTGTTTTAAGTGCCACAGATCCTGCAAAAGACCCCATCCACATCCTCACACAGAGGAAAAGAGGGGAAAACATAAGAAAAGAACATGAATATATTCAATACTTATAGACTAAAATAAATCATGAACGTTATACTCTATAGAAACTCAATTATACAGATAAAGCTAAAATGTCAAAATGGTTTCAACTGAACAAAGTCATAATGTCAAAATGGTTTCAACTGAACAAAGTCATTCTTTATGTGTTGTACATATGACCATCACAAAAGGTCTTTCTTTATATTTCTCTCTCTTTCAATGCAAACATATCATAATATCTATGCTGCTTGAACGACCTTTTTGTGTGCATGTGCACTATTTTTTGATTGATATATCTTGGAATTTTCAAGAATATGTATTATGATGTTATATAATGACTCTCAATGATTGAATTGCAAAAAATTATTCTTTCAGATAAACTAATCAATTCCTCCCTATGTCTTCTCTAGTTCCACTTTATCTGATTGTGGATATCAATCAAACTTCGAACGTGAAAATAATTATTCTCTTTCATGCCCAAATGAGAAAACAAAATTAACCAACATTGAGATCTCTCTCCGGAACTTCAATGGGACCACAAGAATGAAAGAAATGAGTCCCCTATTATGTACCTAATAGCTGGGCAATGGAAGATCCAAGACTTCACATATAGTAATTTAGTTGACATCTCGAACTAAAACAGTAAAACTCACTGTAAATGCATATTAAGATGCTCAAAGCAGAAACTTAATAAACTCTGTGAACCTAAAACAGAAGAAAGAATTAATAATTCCAAGCGAAAAATCAATAGGAACTCACATGGAATATAGAGTTAACAAAAAATAAAGAAAAAAGAACGAAAAGAAGAAGCAAAACAGACAGAGAGAGAGAGAGAGAGAGGGAGAGGTAATTTCCTCCAAGGCTGTAAGCTTATTAAATGCAAAAGACAAAATAGTTCACTAAAAGTGTAGCAGGCTGGGCTCGATCTCATTCCCTATTAGCAGAAAATACAGCCCTCAGGCAGTGGGACCAAATGACCATTTGTCAGTACGGGTGCCACTTTATATATTTTGCGATATTTATTATATATACACAGTCCCAATCGAGGACTGCCGGTGCTGTGGCACCCCCCTCCCTCGATAGATCCGCCCTGCATGCATCTCTAGTAACTAACGAATCTAGCTAATTATTTGCAAAATCATGAGTCAATTATGATCCTATGCACCAATATAACGAAGATAAGGTGCACTTGGATTGTTTCAAGATGACACCTGGTGAAATTTGCACGACAAAATTGACATTTCATTGTTCACGTCTCAAATTGCAAAATTCTTTTATTTGAAGGACTTTTCGCGAGACTCTTCTTTCTGCCACATGTTGAATTTTTTATTTCTACAAAACTTTTCTTATAAAACGCGACAGGTATACAGTATTCCAGTACAAACTGTAAAATAATTACTACAGTGATTATCTATTATCGTTATATCCTATCCATTTTTTATGACGAGGAAAACCTATCGCCGCTACCCTTTGGGTGCGCACAAGTAAAAACCCAGCTCTTATGCAATAGCTCGCAAACCACAAAGGAGAGGTAACCCACACTAGGCAAGCCCAGTGCTACGAGCTCGACCCAGAAGGCAAATCTCTAGCTTTCGCTAGCGAGAGGTTTCGAACTTGAGACCTCCAATATCGAAGTCCCAAGCCCAAACCATTGGGCCACCCCAAAGGGTTGTCGTTATATCATATCTTTTCCAATCCACTTGACAATCTAGTCAATTTTGCCGAGACCTCTATCTAGGAAACAACACGACAAGATAAGAAATGCAAAAGTACCAATTTGCCCTTAACGCCATAATAAAGATAGACCTTACTATAAATAGTTTCCAACAACGTACCCAGTGTAATCCCACACTCTAAATAGTTTCCAAATAGAGGTAATCGGCATTCTTTTTACGACAAACTAAATAGGAAAGTATGTCATATAAAATGGGACAGATGGAGTGAAAATAAATAAAGATAAAACAATCATATCCAAACTTAAACGGCAAATCTCTACGTCTTATTTACTCGATTTTCATACAATAGGTCAATACTTTGATCCCAACTCGCAATGCTCGATTGTATAATCGTCCCATCTTAAACCTTAAACTTTGTTCATTACTACTGACTCGACATACTCCCTGAGAAGCCCTAAATAGAATGATAATGTTACCATAACACCCTCGGAATACAATAAATCCAACGCTTCCGAAAACAACTATAGTTCATAACAAGTGTAAATTACAAACTAAACGATAAATTATCTCTTGATCTTCTAAACTAGACAAGTAAAGGCAGACAGAATGAGCTTGCAAAAATCTAGATCAAAAGCAAATTGGCAAACCCAAAGAACTGCATGTCCAGTTCCCACTAAAAGTATCATCATCACATAGATTACCATTGCTCAAAAGTTCACAATTTTGAGTAAACTTTTACCTGCTTAGCAGGAGGATCCGATGTCTCTTCAATAATATTCAGCAAATCATCAATATCCATACTTGGCCCATCAAAACTCAGATCAAAATCATCCACCGGATCTACCGATGACAACCAATACTCCGGCGTTTGGTCCGCCATCATCATCGCATGAACAAAAACTCAATTTCCCACAAAATCAAACCTAAAACCTAAAAATTCATCAAAAAACCTCCAATCCAACGCCGTTTTTCATCAAAAATCAACCAATTCCTATGTTTTTTTGCGATTCAAAAAATCACAAAAAAATACTGGAATTCAATTTATGAGATTTTTGATCCTCGAAGAAAGTTCTTAGCGGCTTCTGAAGAACGTGACTTTTCAACTTTATATATTTTTGAGGTTTTTGTAGGAATTTTGTTTGATAAGGAAGAAGAGGAAAGTGCTGAATAGGTTTTTTGAGACTTTTAATTTTTTTTTTATATTTATATTTTATTTATTTATTATTTCTTTGGAGGAATCCAAATGTGAATAGAAGTGTTTGTTGAAGAAAAAAAACTAAGGCCGCGTATTTGTCAGTTCAAGTTTGGCTGTCTCTTATTCCGGGACGTGGTTTTTTTTATTCAATGTTCGATATATGTTTGTATTGCAAAATTTTACGACAAGTGGATGACTCTTCTAAGAAAATTATTTGTTGTTTTTAGAAGTTAGAAGTTCATTGTCGCTTTTAACAAATAAAAAGGAGATCATTTTCAGGAGTTTTGAATCTAAAACTTCTTACTAAAAGACGTGTTTGTGTGCGTGTGTTTTCACGTGCATGTTATTGGATTATGGATGTTTTGTTTCTGAACAAGAAAACGTATTATTTTATTATTATTATTGCTACTTGAATATATTTATGGGATAGTATTTGAATGAACGTGTGATTTAAGAGATTCATTTTATCTGTTTTTTATGTGTTTGATTCATTTATCTCATTTCAGGATGTTGTACGAGTGTCTCCTTGTTTCTGAACATTTATTTTATTAGTGATTTCACTTTTATTTGTATTACTCATTATTATATATAATATTTGTTAGCAATTTATATTATTTAAAAAAATTATTATTGTTATTGTTATTGTTATTGTTATTATTGTTGCTTGATTATATTTATGGGATAGTATTTGAATGAACGTGTGATTTACAAGATTCATTTTATTTGTTGTTTATGTGTTTTGATTAGTTTATCTCATTTCAGGATGTTGTACAAGTGTCTCCTTGTTTTTGAACAAGAAGACATATTATTATTATTATTGCTTGATTATATTTATGGGGTAGTATTTGAATGAACGTGTGGTTTAAGAGATTTATCTTATCTGTTTTTTATGTGTTTGATTTGTTTATCTCATTTAGGGACGTTACGCGAGTGAATTGATCTCCTTGTTTCTGAACAAGGAGACGTATTATTACTAGTAGTACTACTTGATTATATTTATGGGATAGTATTTGAATGAACGTGTGGTTTACGAGATTCATTTTATCTGTTTTTTATGTGTTTGATTTGTTTATCTTATTTGGGGATGTTACACGAGTGAGTTGATCTCCTTGTTCAGAAACAAGGAGACGTATTATTATTACTACTTGATTATATTTAGGGGATAGTATTTGAATGAAAGTGTGATTTAACAGGTTCATTTTATCTGTTGTTTATGTTTTTTATTCGTTTATCTCATTTAGGGATGTTGTACGGTGAGTTGATCTCCTTGTTTCTGAACAAGGAGACGTATTATTGTCATTATTATTATTATTGTTGCTACTTGATTATATTTATGTGATAGTATTTGAATGAACGTGTGATTTACGAGATTCATTTTATATGTTGTTTATGTGTTTTGTTTTGTTTATTTCATTTCAAGATATTGTACGAGTGTTGCACGAGTAAGTTGATCTCCTTGTTTCTGAACAAGGAAACATATTATTATTATTATTATTACTACTTGATTATATTTATGGGAAAGTATTTAAGCGGACATGTAATTTAAGAAATTCATTTTATCTGCTTTTTATGTGTTTGATTTGTTTATCTTATTTCGGAATGTTGCACGAGTGAGTTGATCTCCTTGTTTCTGAATAAGGAGGCGTATAATTATTACTACTTGATTGTATTTAGAGATAGTATTTGAGCGAACGTATGATTTAACAGATTCACTTTATCTGGGTTTTTTTTATGTGTTTGATTCGTTTATCTCATTTCAGGATGTTGCATAAGTGAGTTGATCCAAATATGGACGAAATAAATAGGTGTCTCATTTATTTATTTTTAGTTTCCCGTCCGGTGTCCGGAGCTTCGACTAAATTCGGATTGCGCACTGCAGGACCCATTTGGGGGTGGCGCTCCAAACAAGATTTTTTTCATTCCCAGGGCTCAAACCTGAGACCTCTGGTTAAGGGTGAAATAGGTGACTCATTACTTAGATTGAAAAGGATTAAAATATATTTTGATACATTATAGTTAAGATTACAAGATTAGGATGTTTACTTTTTAAACTATACGTATCGTAAGGCAAACAAATTAAATGATCGCGTAATTATTATTATTTAAATTTTTGACATATCATTTGAAGTTGTAATATGTTTATTATTCGTATCTCTTTTTTGAAAAGTAATTTGTACTCCCTTTAGTCCGAAACTTGAAGTATTTTTAATTTGGGTATCCATTAAAATTTTCACTTTTCTTTTAAAAGCTAATTTTTTTTTACCGAATTACTCTTAATTAAATACTCTCAATTTAATATTATTTTTAAATATATATATAAAAATAACTTATCCAAATGAAGGTAAAGTTGAAGAAAAAAATACCTTCTTAATTTAGAAAATATTCATTATATATAGAATAAATATAAATGTTCAAAATTATCATATAAAATAATGTGGGCTATAGGAAGTGTCATTTAAGGTTGTGATATATTTATTGTCTTATCTCTTTTTTATGTAAGTACTTTATTTTATTCAATTTAGATAATGATGTTTAACTGGGCCTTAAATATAAGAATGAAACAAAAAAAATTAATAAATACATAATATAAAATAAGTTATAAATATTTATACGATTATGAGTTATTTCATTAAAAATAAGATAAAGTTTTATAGATAAATTATTTAAATATAGAAGTGTGTAAATATATTTTTCTTTAAGAGAAAATCTGAATAAATTATGTGATGCGTAATTCAAATTTAATTGGAGTTTTAATACGAACTATGAATATCAGATGAAATAAAAAAAAATTAAGAAAAACAAATCATTTTGTAAAGTCTACCTTTATTAATTGTTTTTGTCGTTAATCAATATAAGTATTTGCCTAATATTATTTGAGTTTCTGTGCAAAATAATTTTTCTGTTCTATAAAAATCACATGTTATTGTTGTTGTCAAATACGCTATTATTAATTACTTATCTTGTATGTATATATAAAAATAACAAAGTCGTATTCTATTTTTGATTAAATATATTTGTCAAACTATATAATGTTTGAATCAAAGCTTAAATTGATTAATCTTTTGTCTTAAGATAAAATAATATTAAGGGAATGCATAATTCTTTAACCATATTTCTTTTTGGCGCACAAAAAATGAATGGTAAAAGAAGGATAATTAATTACATAAATTTATTTCGATACAAAAATTATAAAATCATTATTGTAATCGAAACAATAATATACTCAAAGAAATTACTTAATTCTGAAATTATTTTTCAAAATCTAAAAGACCTTTTCAATTAATACGAATATTGTAGTGTAATACTCATATCAAACGTTATCTTTAAGAAGCGCAAAGTTCAAACGAGACTCTCGAACTTTGTTACAATATTAATTATTATGCTCTCCTATTGACTAAGCACATGTTGACATTGATCATATTGGGCCTCATATAATTACTCCATTAATCACGTGATTAGACTTCTAAATTTTGTAATACAACAAATAAACCTTTCATTAACCTAATGTTAATCCCAAGCAACAAGATATTTTAAGATAAAATTTATATTTTATTTAGTTGAATCGATATAATTTATATCTTTAATCAAACAAATATAAATTTAACATCGAATTATATTAATAATATTATTTTTATCCATAATAATAATATTTTTAGCATGGATAAATTTGTATGTGTTTATATGATATAATATTTTAATAATTTATACTTGGACATGGCTTTGACTTTTTAAAAACTTAACGATGGTTTGGTTTGAAGCAAGCGATAATAGAATAAGCAATGACAAGATTAATTATTCTGATATTATTTATTATTGAGTGTTCTTGTAATATAAATAATATATATTGCATAATTCTGTGAATAAATTGTTTGTTTATAAAAATATCTTTCACTATATAATTTTTTTATAGGGGAAATTTCATATAAATACAAAAAAAAACTAATTATTTTATAACAAATATAACCCATGTGTTTATTTGCATAAAAAATTGCCCCAAATCATCGAAATTATACATGACTATACAATATAGTTATAAAAAGTATACACTACTATACAATGTATATTACTTATGCATAAACTATATACCCAATATACATTATGATACACAATGTATACGGACTATACATATTTATATAACGAAATACTATTTTTTGTAATTATTTTAAGTGAAGCGTCCTTTAATGTAATTATTCTTTTTTTATATTAGTGATGTATAAAAAGTTTTTCGAGTGATATATTTGTCATTTAACTATTTGATTACATGAAAATAGGATAAAATATACGTAAAACTGCTAAAAAGGTGTGATAAAAAATAAAATAAAATTCTTAAATAATAAATAAAGATAAAAATAGTAAATAACAATACAATCATACCAAATCATTGTTATACAAAATAAGACTTTTTATCAATATGTAATAGTGAATTATATCAAACGATCCAACAAAATTTAATAATAAAATATAATAAAATTTTTATTTAAATTAATAATATATAATATAATATTAAATTTTTTATGTCATAAGTTTCGAACATTCTGTATTCTAACTTTATTTCCTCCAGAGAGACGGCGAAATTGGAACCGGAAAAAGGAACTCCGGCGACTGCTCCGGTTGTTGGAATGGGTCTCAAGGCGTAGTTGTGGATACTGATGTCATTATTCTGGTTTGTGATTCGCGAATTAGCTGAAATCGAAGCCATGGTACTGTACTGCTCTTTTCATGATTCAGTTTTTTTCCCCTCTCAATTAGGTCTTTTTGTTTATGGAATTGTGTAAGTTTAGCAAAAATTGCTGGTATTGGACTTGGAGAAACGTCAAGGGTTGTAGTAGGTCTAGTGAGATATAGAAATAGTTGTTAGCTTCATTCATATTGCTTACTTGGACTAATTTAGGATTGAGGCATAGTTGCTTGATTGATTCGTGCGTAGAGCGTATAGGCTTGGTGGTGTATGTTGTATGTAGTATTAGCCTCATTCTTCTAGTTTTGTTGCTAGCATCAGACGCGAAGAAATGTGAAGGGTAGCATTAGGTTTAGTGAGATATAGAATTAGTTGTTAGCTTCATTCATGTTGATTACTCAGTTTAATTTAGGATTGAGGCGTTGATTGATGGATTGGTTGATTCGTGAGTAACGGGGTTAGGCTTGGTGGTGTTTGTTGTAGCATTAGCCTTATAATTGTAGTTTCTTACTTTTGATATTGAGCATCATATGGTGTTTATTGTGTTTTGATTATCATACTATTATTTTATTGTTGTTACTGTTACTTTTCTGAATGCTCTGCACTGCTTTTCTTACTAGTTGCTATGTTTTCTTCATTCCCGTTTATCATGTTTCATAACTGCTTTGATTTGCTAAACTTTAGTTGAGGATCCTTTGGAAACAACCACTCCATGAGGTAGGGGATGTTGTTGTTTTGTGTAACAGGACAGAAGGTGTATGATCAAGGACATGGATTGAAATTATGTTAATGCCTTTTTCTGGGTTTTATAATTTGTAGAAGTTTCCTGTTTAAGTTGTACTTAGATATTAATATGTGCATATAGAAGATTCTGGGATATGCAGAGAGTTCATTATACTACTAATGGAACAATAATTTCTGTTAGGCCCCAATTCCAAGCATTATATGGATCCTTACTGACCGACTTGGTATATAGAACCTATGTTTCCCGGGCTCTCCAAAAATATTGCTCCACCCGCGTCGGATCCTCCAAAACTACACTACTTTTGAAGGATCCGATACGCCTCTGTTGATATTTTTGAAGAGTATGAGCAACATTGTTTAGAACCATCTTAATATAATATTCTATAACTTAGGGTCTCTAACACTAGAAATTCTCGATTCTTTTTATTGCTGTATTACTTTCCAACTAGATTTTGAAAACGTTAGATCCATATCAATCTAATATTCTATAATTGATGTCTCCTTCTATGCGTTCCTTCCAACCATAAAAGAAAAGAAAGGACACAACACTTTGTTTTTCTCTCTCACTCTTTGTTTACTTCCAAGTATGCATGGATTTCAAGAAATTATGAGTCTTTCAAAACAACTTTATTCCATGTATATTTGGTTTTAGTTTGTCCCCTATTTAACCCCTTTAATCACCATGATTTCTCACTTCCGGTTTGAAGGCAAGTGATGAGATTAGTCATGCTAGAATTAATTACGTTGAGATTAGTTATCTCGATATTATTTCTTGTTGACTGTTTGGCTTTTTGTATTAAAAGTAATATGCATGGCATAGTTTTTAAAATAAGTTGTTTGTTTACAAAAATACCCTCCACCTTATTTAACTCATTAATATTAATGATGTATAAACATGGTTTGAACGTGTACCCCTTGGGGTGGCCTAGTGGTTTGGGCTTGAGACTTCTATGTTGGAGGTCTCAAGTTCAAAATCCCTTGCCAGCGAAAGCAAGGGGTTTGCCTTCTGGGTCGAGCTTGTCGCACCGGGCTTGCCTAGTGCGGGTTACCTCTCCTGTGTGGTTTGCTAGTTATTGCATAGGAGCGGGGGTTTACCTTGTGCTCAACGAAAGTTAATGGTTGTGGGTTGCTCTTCATAAAAAATGATTTGAATGCGTATTTTTGTTATTTTAACTATTTTATTCTAGGTTAAGTTATCCCAATATTAATCATTAATCTTGGAATAAGTTATCCTAAACTTTGCGACGAAACTACCCTTCAGGGTAGTCCAGTGGTTCGGGCTTGGGACTTCCATGTTGGAGGTCTCAATTTCGAAACCTCTGGCTAGCGATAGCAAGGGATTTGTCTTCTGAGTCGAGCTCGTGGCAGTGGGTTTGCCTAGTCCGAATTACCCCTCTTGTGTGGTTTGCGAGCTACTACATAGGCGCGGGAGTTTTACCCTATGCGCACCCGAAGGTAGCGGCAGTTGGTTTCCCTTGTAATAAAAAAAACTTTGCAACCAAACAAGGGACGGACTATTTGGATGGTTGTTAAGTATTGTTTCATAATGTATTGTGTTGTGTTGCATTATATCATACTATATTTTCTTAATGAATACGACATTTGGATAAATTGTATCATTCTTCATCATTACATAATGTCACACATTAGCAATTTGAAGGATAAAACTACAAGAAAAGTAGAGTATGGAGTAGAGCTACTATAAGAAGATAGAAAAAAATGATAAAATAAGAATATTAAATAATAAGTAAAGACAAAATGAAAAAAGAAAAAGTTAAGGTAACGATGCGATCAAACCAAACTGGCTGTTACACGAAAATGAGACTTTTTGTTGTTACATAACAATAAATTTAATGATATGATACAATAAAATCTAATTAACTTTTAAAACAAACATCATATTTAAACTAACAATGTCATACTAAAAATTTTATTCCATAATCATCTCTTGTTATCCATTGTACCAAACGTGTCCTAGAGCTTGTTTGGCCAAGCGGTTAGGTGGTCAAAAACATTGTTTTGGAAATTTAAGGTGTTTGGTCAATAATAAAATTGCTTTTAAATAGAAGCAAAAGTTATTTCTCGCGGTGGGGAAGAAGTTAAAAATTTCTACTTCTTAAAAAAAAGCAGAAGCAGAAAATAATTTTCTTTAAGACAAAAATATCCCTTTCATTTATACTTATCTGCCATGCAGCCTTTGTTAATTAATTAGCATATCTCATAAGTTTGGTTAATATTCAGTTAAGAATTTTATTCTTTATTTTTACACAATAAATTCTTTATTTTATTTTATGTTTTATATATTATTATTTAATGTTTTAAGTTATGAAATTATTTTAAAATTTATTTCACTTGGTGTTTCTAATTACATTTAAATCGCCATGTTAATATTATATCAATATTTAGTATTTTCTTTGATTTATCTATGTATAATATTGATTGAAAATTAGTCATATGTACTTTTTAATTAAACAAAAATAAAAATTTATAATAGATATTTAAAATAATTTCTCTCTAAAAATAATATTAATATTAAAAGTACATTGATATGTGTTGTTTTTCTTAATTTAACTCTCAAAAGTACATTTTAAAAATATTAGACAAGCACAATTTGCTTATCAAAAACACTTTTCAAATGATTTATCAAGATATAAATTAGTTTTTGTCTAAAGCACTTTTCTCAAAAACTATTTTATTAAAGGTATTTTTCTAAAAATAAGCAATTTTTAGCCACTTGGCTAAACAAGCTCCTAGTTTCAACAAACAAGTATTAATGACCTGGCAAAACATGTAATCCTATTCCACCTAAACATATTTACTAACATTATTAGAAAAAAAATTACTACTTAAGAATATTCTGTATTCCATCCCCCTCTTTGTTAATTTATTCAACTTTATTTCCCCTAGGAGACGGGGAAATCGAAGCCGAAAAAGGAACTCAAGGCGTGGTTTTGAATACTGATGTGATGTCGTTATGGGTTATGATTCGTGAAATAGAACGACTCGAAGAGATGGTACTGTACTATTCTTTTTGTGATTCAGTTTTTTCCGGTCAATTAGGTCTTTTTGTTTATGGAATTCTCTTAGTTCTGCAAAAAATTGTCGGACATGAAGAACTATCAAGGGTTGTATTAGGTTTATTGAGACATAAAAGTAGTTGTTAGCTTCATTCACTAATTTAGAATTGAGGCATAATTGATTGATTGATTGATTCGTGTTTAATTGGTTTAGTCTTGGTGGTGTTTATCGTAATTAGCCTTATCATTGTGGTTTCTTGCTTTTGATATCTAGCATTATATGTTGTTTATTGTGTTTTAGTTATCACACCATTGTTTTGTTGTTTTTATTGTTCCTTTTTCTGAATACTCTACACTGCTTTCCTTATTAGTTGCTATTTTTTCTTTATTGCATCTTTTTTTTTTTCCATACTTACCACTTCTCTGCCGCCATAAGGTAGGATAAGGTCTGCGTACTCTCTACCCTCCCTGGACCCCACTTTAAAATTTCATCGGGCATGTTCTTTGTTGTTGTTGTTGTTGCTGTGTATAATGGGACATTAGGTTTATGATCAAGGACATGGATCTAAAAATATGTCAATGCTTTTTTTATGGGTTTTATGATTTGTAGAATTTTCATGTTTAAGTTGTACTTGAATATTGTTATGTGCATATAAAAAATGGTGGGATATATAAAAAGTTCATGAAACTACTACTATAACACCAAAACAATTAATGTTACGCCTCACTCCCAAGCTAGTTATATGGATCCTTACTGCCCAAGTTGTTACATGTAGCACCATCTTAATTTGATATTCTATAACTTTGATCTTTAACACTCGAAGGTCTCTATGCTTTTTATTTGTGTGTTACTTTCTAATGAGATTACGAGACTCCTCGAGAATGTAAGACCCATATCAATTTAATATTCTGTAATTGATGTATCCTTTTATTTGCTCCAACCATAAAAGAAAAGAAAGGACAACACTTCGTTATTTTGTATCACTCTTTTTTTACTTCTAGGCCGAAACTCCTAAAAGTAAAGCATACCAACCTGGCTAAACCTTAACTCCAACTGGTTAGTATCAGCTATGTAGATCTTTTTTCTTCTAGTAAGCTCTTTTATTATTACGTATTCATGGATTTTAAGAAATCATAGGTCTTTCGAAACAACCTTCTTCCATGTAAATTCAATTTTACTTTGTCCCCTTTTTAAACCCTTCAATCACTATGATTTCACACTTATGGATCAATGCATCATAAGGTCGAAATTGAACATGAGGAAACCGTCTCAAGCAACTTTGTTCTATATCTACCATCCATATGTGCTACTTTGTGGCTTCTGTTGGACCATTTTGTATGACTGTACATCCAGTTTGGCATCCGAACGGCGACGCAACACTTATCTTGTGGATGTATTGGACCCAAAGAGTCCACTATTCACTCCCTTGTAATATTGTTGGTCTTACAATCATTATATATAACTTTTTTTCACTTTGGTAGGTACCTTCCTATGGCATAACATTTAGTAACATTTCTCCATTTTAACTGACCTGTTCTAATTATATGTATTCATACCATTCTTCTGGATGTTAAGAGGGATGTGTGGGGATATTCGGAGAGATATGATTAAGAACTAGGATATTCAGGACAAGATGAGAGTGACCTCCGCGGTGGACAAGATGAGGGAGGAGGGATTAACATGGTTAAAACATGTGAAGAGGAGATGCATAGATGTTCCAGCGAGGAGGTGCGAGCGGTTGGCTATGGTGGGGCTGAGAGAGGTAGAGGTAGGGTGAAGAAATATCAGATAGAGGTGATTAGGCAGAACATGACGGACATGTCCGTAGGATATGAAGGGCGAGGATTAGTGTAGAGTATGATTAGGTAATCTAGTGTTTTCTAGTTTCTCGTATTATCATTATTACTATTATTTCCTACTATCTTATATTATTACCAGTTATTTCCTGTGCTCAGTTGCCATATAATTTGTTTTTGCTACTCTTCTTTTTTCCTCTATTTTCTACTTGGATTCTTCACTACTTATTTTCCTTCGTACTTTTTTTGATATGTTTTGCCTGTTCCGAGGGTCTAGCGGAAACAAACTCTCTTCCTTCACAAGGTAGGGGTAAGACAACATACGTACCACCCTCCCCAGACCCCATTTGTAGGGTTACATTGAGTATGTTGTTGTTGTATGCCATTCTTCTGGAATATCAAGCCTTGATCTTATAAGACTTTAAGACTAGTGTGTATAGTCTGCAATGATGCTTAAAAGGAATCAGTGAGATGTGGAATGTACTTGGTGCTATTGGATATGGTAGTGATTACTCCAATTAAGTTGAGTTTTGGTCCAATTATGTATATGAGTCAGATTCTTACTTTTGAATCGCTTGCCAAAAGCTGCTCAGATAAAATTTTGCTACAACCAAACTTATAGGTTTTAGATGGAGCAGCTTTACATTGATTTTATTTTTATTTTTATTTTTTTCCCTTCCCCCTTTGCAGGCAACATCAAAGAAAGTAATCACTAGAGAAGAGTGGGAGAAAAGGCTGAATGACGTAAAAATTAGAAAAGAAGATATGAATAAATTAGTGATGAACTTTTTAGTCACAGAGGGTTATGTAGAAGCAGCGGAAAAGTTCAGAAAGGAATCTGGAACAGATCGTATCCTTCTGTGATCTTTTTGGTTGCTCATTTCAGATTATTATATGAATTTGTTTCATTGCATATGTACATTTAGATGCTTCTCCTTATGAATGTATAGCTGATATAGATCTTGCTACTATCACTGATCGAATGGCGGTTAAAAAGGCAGTACAGGCTGGTAATGTAGAGGATGCAATTGAGAAGGTTAATGATTTGAATCCTGAGGTACGACTGCTAGTTTTCCCGTTTCAAACTGCTTTGATGTGTGTTGCTTGAGCTGAGGGTTTTTTCTGGAAACAACCTCTCTACATCCATGAGGTAGAGATAAGGTTTGTGTACACTAGACCCTAACCAGACCCTATCATGTGGGATTTCACAGGGTATGTTGAATACATTTAATTCTCATCATTTAGAATCAAATTCATCTTCATCTTCCAATCCTATTTGCGTGGAGTAAGTTTCTTATGTTTTGAATGAGAACTAGGTCTGTCTTTTATCCTTCTAGAAGAGAGGAAATGATATTGACTTTATGCAATATGCGTATTGAAATATTTATTTATGGTAACTGATTAAATCAATGCTAAGGTACTTTTGGCTGAATGTTTAAATATCCTGTGTTACATTTAGGATAAGAAGAAACCATGTTATTGTGACTCGGTGCATTTTGTTCCAAAAGTAGGGAAGATATTCTCTTGAATTGCAGTCTGAATTGTTCAGGAGTTGCACTATATTGTGAATAGAAACACTGAAGTCTAAAGATAGTCTATTATGAGTCACATATACAGTCAGTTTCAGTTCAATAAAATCACTACAACTATGTTTATTGTAAATTTCCCTACATTTCCCCCCTTGTCATGGTTGGAGGTGGGCAGCTTTTGTCATTAGACTATCACACATTTATTACAGCTAATAAAATGATTGAAAAGAGGTGCAGACATTAGATAATGAATGCAGATGTCATTTAAACATGAGTATGGAAGCTTTTCTGATGATTTGCCAGTCCTTATTTTAAGATTGAAGCAACCACTATTGGTGTTATTAATTTGCTATACAACTTTCATGAATTTGCTCTTAGTTTTATGTTCGATGAAACTCTTAGTACATAAATATTTGGTTTAGAGAAGAGTTGCTGTGCCTGCCGATCCTCCTTTTTTTAAAAAGAAGTTTGCGAGATATCACTTATATATATGTGTATATGCCCATCTTGAACAAGGTGCTTTTCTGCACATTCTTGAAATTTGCATCTACATCCAAAAGATGAGAGTGGCTATATGTATAACACTTTTGTTTATTACGGTTAAAAAATATTTAGGAAATTTGAAGATTTTATCCTTATTTGGTACTCCCTCCGTCCCAAATTAATTGAATTTTTGAGGCTTTTTTCAATGTTCAAAATATTTGAATTGTTCAAAGTTCAAGGTGAATGTTTGAAACTTTTTCCATATTTGCCCTTTCATTTATTGAACTTTTATATTTTCTAAGAGATAAATTACACTATATATTTATGATTTTACGAAAGGCAATAGTGGAAAGTCTGGTGTAAATTTTGTCTTTGAATATTTTTCTTAATATGTGTGCATTAGCTCACAAATTCAATTAAAATGGGACAGAGGGAGTATCTTGTTAGTTTGGTTGAAACAGACCTATTATTGTCCAAATGCTGTTCTGATAGAGGTCTGAAAGTGTTCTGGAGGTGTTACAAAATATGGCTTAAAGTCCTGTCGAGGAGTGCAAATATGCTAAACAAATGAACAAAGAGTACCTTGGCTTCTCTATATAGGAAAATGGAAATAATCTGAGTTGTGTGCGTTGTTAGTGTATGGAACTTAAGAGTTATATCATGAAATATTGAAAAAGAATGATAGAGCATGTTGTAGGGATGCGATGAGGGTAATAGAACTGGGTTGGTAGGTCTGCTATAGACACTAAATTTTCTAAGAAGATTAATAGAAGTTTTTGGGGTAGAAAATGAAGGATCTTCAAATTATATTTATTGATCTTGAGAAAACTTATATTAAGAACAGAGAAAGGTCCTTTTATGGAGGTTTGAAAGGAAAGGAATACCACACACAAATCGAGAAAAGGAATAACTATTAAATGCGTAAATGCCATAAAAATGTATAAAAGAGCCGTCGCAAGTGTGAGAACTGTTTGGGGGAATACAGAGGAGTTTGAATCTCTTGGGCCATGTGTTTTTACATCAGGATCTACTTGTACATGTTAGTCTAGGGATGAATTAAGTAATAGGTTCATGGTGTACAATATTATGTGAGTTGATGAAATGAACACGAGCCAATTAAAAGCTTGAATTGGAGAAACATTTTAGAGAGTAATGGTTTTAGAATAAGTAGAAGTAATATAGAAGATATGCTTTTCCAGTTTGTTCAATATAAAAATGATGAGATTGACAAATCCAAGCCGAGGTTTAAAAAAAATACTAGGTGATTTTCTGCCATCTATTTAACCCTTGGTGGGTAGAGTTATTGATATATGTTGGTGGAGGATATCAAGTGTCCGGTTGAATAGTTGAGGTGTATGCAAGCTAGCCCGTACACCATCATTACAAAAAGATAATGATATTGAGGTGAGACTTAATGGATTGCGGTTTCTAAATGCAAATAATCAAAATTGATTCTATACGCTACATCTCATTGGATTCTGATTTCTCCTTTAAAAAAGAAAAAGAGAAAGAAGAGCCAGACATCCAATGATATGTAATATAGAATCAAATGATGATTATATGGTTTCAAATATGATGAATGAAATGGAAGAGTGCTATGGGGAGTATTTCTGATAAGAAGCCAGGTATCCAGTAATATCTTTTCTTTTTTGTTCTAGCAATTGTGGGATTAAAATAGAATTTATGGACAGAAATTAAAAAGGAACAGAAAGTTGTGGAAGAAAGATCTTATGAACAGGACAATTGTTTTGTTTGCCATGAATTTAAGCAATTTATGAACAAAAGAAATTTTTTGTTTTCAATGAATTGAACAAAAATGCCCCCTATCTGGTCGAAATGGTAGTCCCTTCAATATCCTTTTTTGCTTACAGCATATGTATAAGCTTCTAATTGTTGTTTCTTATCTTGTTCTGTGCTTTTTACTGGAAAGTAATTCGAAATTTGAAGAAATAATGGGATTTTGTATATTGAAATTTGAACTGAACAGTGAATCCATTATCTTTCAAGGGAATAGTGCATGTAAAAATTAAGTGGTTCCTCTATCATCAGCATTCTGTCTCTGAACTGTCGGGGAAAAGAGATCTTTGCTATGCAAAGTGTTGACTTCATTGATCTGAACTTGCATGAGATGTTGACTATGTGAAACCTTCATCTTCTCTTCTCTTCTGAGGATTTCAATGAGACCAAGAGGGACCATGACTTCTTATGTATCTTCTAATTTGTATCATAATGCATCATAAAAGACCCCAGGCATCTCTTCAAGGAAGATAAGTCATTGCTTCTGTATAGCCATTATCACTTATAATATACTTGATATCAGATCATGTGATAAACCCAAGCATACCCCTCTCCCCGAGGAAAAAATTTATGGTAGGTGCTTTCCCCTTAATTCCTTGTATTATTGTTATTGTGAGCAGGTATTATACGCATGTATGCTTTGCCTTTGCGTTTCTCATAACTTTCTGTTTTATCATCTTAAAAGCTTACTGATTTAGAGATTATTCAGACGTGGGAATTGAAACTTTGCAAAATGATTGCATGCTTATTGTATATTGCAACTGTGGTTGATATAAGAGAACTCTTAATATTGGTTGATCTTAACATAGTCTTACCCTCTTGGATGCAGATACTGGATACAAACCCCCAGCTCTTTTTCCACCTCCAGCAACAAAGGCTGATAGAGTTGATAAGGAATGGAAAGGTTGAGGAGGCTTTGGAGTTTGCTCAGGAGGAGCTCGCTCCAAGGGGAGAGGAAAATGTAATTATTAATATCTAAATCTTTCCTCTTGATTTCCCTAGATCTTTTTTTCAGCGAACGATGGAGTTGCTCCTTTAGTAACTTGTAGGTCACTAGTTTGAAGCATGGAACCAATCCTTTTGCTGAGGGAAGGCAGTAATCAGTTAATGTTCTTTGTTCCCCTACTCCATCACTTGCTAGGGACATGCCTTTTATGAGGGCAATACTTGCCTTGAATGTTTGATCTCATAGATGGTATATATATTGAAATGTCCCGAGGATTTTGATGCGTGGATGCTAAAAAAGCTGACAGGCTCTTAAAGATGAAAAGATTGTTGAATTTTTAAGTGATCTTTCCCTGTCTCCACCCCCAAGCTGCCAGCGCCTGGGGTTACTCTCTCTTTGTTGGCCCCCCTAGAAGGGGGAGGCTGCCGAGGGTTATGGGGCATGGCAAAATCTACTTTTGTTTCTGATGACTTGGCTTGAGATTGACACCATCTTTTACTCTAAAAAAAATCTTTGGTTGACGCAATCCCATGTGTAACCCACCTCTTTAGTACATGATGGATGTAATTGTTTTTCTGCAGCAAAGCTTCTTGGAAGAATTGGAGAAGACTGTTGCCTTGTTGGCCTTTGAAGATGTATCCAACTGCCCTGTTGGAGAGCTTCTGGATGTATCACAGCGTCTGAAGACCGCAAGTGAGGTCAATGCTGCAATCCTCACCAGCCAAAGCCATGAAAAAGGTTAGTCTCCTTTCCATTTAATATCGCCATTGATGATCCTCCTCCTCACATTTCTCAGGACGAGTTAAAGATTTTCAAAGTCTGGTGTCTTCGAAAAAGAGATTATTTTTGTTTAGAACATGGTCTGAAATGCTATTTTTATGATTAAACAGACCCAAAGCTTCCTAGCCTTCTGAAGATGTTAGTATGGGCACAAAATCAGCTTGGTGAAAAAGCTGTTTATCCGCGCATTAACGATTTATCAACTGCTAAACTGGAAGATCCTGCTGTTTGAAGATGATGCATCTTTCTTCTGTCAAGAACTATAGTTGCTTTCATTTTTATAAAATTATGGTTTCTTAGATTAATGTTGTGTCTGTTTTGCATTATGATGTCCATGCAGTCATAGTTTGTACTTTTTGTGTCTTACCAAAGTCTCATAAAATTGATTTGTGTTTTTCATATTATTTGTCAAAATTAAGACACTGATGCATTGGTTAGGATGAAGGGTCAGGAAATATATCAAGTGTGTGAAAGATTCAACTTCGGTACAAAAATAGTTGAGATATACGCAAACTGATCTTACATTAAAGAAAAGCAAAATATGATCAGAATTTCTAAGTTTCCACCCATAGTACATAAACCAATGTAGTATTAGTAGTAGTTATAGAACAACTCTGAAGTTTATAAGTTTGTTGATGAAATGTCCTAAATGCCCTTTCTCTGTCTCCCAAATCAAAGTTTCCATCATCAAAGTTAAGAGCATAACTTGAAGGATCATACTGGAATTTCACTTGTCTTTTGTTCTTCACTGCTAATTTCTTCATTGCTGCTTTCATTCTTCCAAATAAACACTTGCATTGCTTCTTGCTATAGTTGTTTACCCATAAAAAGCTTCTCACAAGTCCATCCATGATAGAAATAAAAGAACAAACACCCCAACCCCCCCACCCAATAACCTTAACCTCAATAGCCAAACTTGCTTATCTATCAAAAACAAAGAGAAAAGGTCAAAAAGGTGTTTGAAAATGGCAAAATCTTGGACATGAAAAGAGAAAGGAAAGCAAACTCCACTAATAACTTAACTTGTGTATAGCCAAATTTAAACTTGCAAGATTTGATCTTTTTGTGTTTTAGTACAAGTTGTCACATTTGTACATATCAAAATCTATCAAGAACAAAGAAATAGGCCAAAAGGGTGTTTGAAAATGGCAATCTTGGACATGAAAGGGGACTGAAGAAGCAAAATCAACTTGCAAGATTTGATCTTTTTTTTGTGTTATAGTTCAAGTTGTCACATTTGTACATATCAAAATCTGTCAAGAACAAAGAAATAGGCCAAAAGGGTGTTTGAAAATGGCAATCTTGGACATGAAAAGGGACTGAAGAAGCAAAATCAACTTGCAAGATTTGATCTTTTCTTGTGGTTTAGTTCAAGTTCTCACATTTGTATGTAGCAAAAATCTATCAGGAACAAAGAAAAGGGCCAAAAGGGACATAGGAAAGTAAATTTGGCTTGCAAGTTTTGATCTTTTTGTGTTTAGTTCAAGTACTCACATTTGCATGAAGCAAAAATATCTATCAAAGAACAGAAAAGGGTGTTTGAAAATGGTAGTCTTGGACATGAAAAGGGAGTAAGGAAAGCAAAATTTGGCTTATGTGTGATGAATAGTATGTGAAGGACCTTTATATCATAAAAAAGAACCTTAAGAAAAAAAAAATTAATCTTTTTCTTTTTTCTTTTTGTGGGGTTTGGTTGTTTTCAATGGAAACAGGAAATAAACACCAAAATGTAATTCTTTTGGGTCTTTTAAAGAAGCTGTGCCCTTACCACCTGCAGTATCTTCATAGTGTTAACACTTTTCTTGCATTGGGAGACTCAAATTCCATGATCCATAGAGAAGGAAAAAAGGACTCAAAAGTGCCTGTGGTGTGGGGGTATGGTAAAAGGCTGTGGGGAAGAGAGCCCACTACATGGTAGTATCACTATCAAATTAGGTGCATAGAAAATTGTCAAAAAATAGTGCTAACCTTTGAGAAATGACTCAAAAATGGCTTTCACCTTATTATATATGATATGATTATACATATATTATACATTCAATTATTTTTAGTTTAAGGGTGTATTTGGTATTAAGGGAAGTATTTTGGGAAATAAGTAATTTTCTCACTTATTTTCTAGTGTTCAATAAGAAAAAAAGGATATTGTCCCAAAAATATTTAGGTATAAATGGGCAAATACTTTGATACCAAACATGTACCTTGACTTGGATATAAGACACGATCTTAATCCTATTCTTGACTCGAGATCCAACCCCCGACCTTGACCTAAATCCGACTGAATAGTTGATCGCCAACCTGACCGTGGGCTGATCCTAACTCAAGATCTAACAACCGACCCTAGCAATGACCTAGGACTCGATGTCGACTCACGACCTAATCTTGAATCTAGATTGGAGACCCAAACCTGATCTAGGACCCGACCTTGACCTTGAGTAGGGTCGGCGTCAGAGTTGGATTGAGTTTTGAGTTAGGTTCATGTTTAGGTCCCGAGTTGGGGTCCAGTTAAGGTTAGGGTTGGAAATTAGAGAGTAGGGGTGAGTGTCAAGAGTTGGTAGTTGAATCTCAAGGTCAAGATCAGAAGTCGGGTATCTAGTCGGGGTTGGGTCTAAAGTCGAGATTAAGATTGGGGGTCAGAGATTTAGGTCCCAAGTCAGTGTCAAGAGTCACGTCTTAGGTCAAGTTTGAGGTTGGGAGTTAGGTCTCGATTTAGGTTATTTTAGGTCGAGGGTCAAGTACTAGGTCAAGGTCAGGATCGTAAGTTGGGTCCTAAATTTCTAGTCTGGGTCGGGTCTCGATTCCCAAGTCGAGGTTAGGGGTTTGTTGTTGGGTCCCGGGTCCCAAGGCAAGGATCGAATCGTGGGTGGTCAGGTTGAAAGAGAATCTTTCTGATTTCTTTTTTACTTTACATAGGAAAGTCAATTTTCTTTTTTAAAATTAAAAGAAAATAAGTCCATTTGGAAAAAGATTTTCCAAAAGGCAAACCAAATATGAACCTAATGCCCGTGAATTAATTCTTGGAAATTAGCCTGCAATGGAATAAGTGGAGGATAAGACCCTCATTGATCCATCAAATCAAAAGAAGGCCTATTTTTGTTGAAACTCCAATTGTCTCCACCAAAAGGCAATCTTATAGAGGATATAAATTTGTGTCTTTCTCTTTTACTGTCTTTCCTTATTGTCTTCATACACAAATTAAAGTTGCTTTTAACTTTTTCTACATTTTCATCAAAATTCGTTTTTGTCCCTTTTCTTTTTGGCCCATCCAATCTCATGGGCTTGTGTAGGTTAGTCCACTTTTTTTTGTCTTTGATATTGGCATCATTTGTAATTTACATACTTTTAAGGGAACTTATGGTATTAGTGAACTTACATGAGTTTGTCTTTGATATTGTGAGGTTAACAGAAGCGAAATCAAAATTTAAAATTTATGAATTCTAAATTTATTATTGAATTTGTAGCTCGTTGTAGTCATTGAGTTTGCAGTTACATATTTAACACATTTCCTAATACAGATACATGATCTAAATAAAAGTTATTGAGAATTTGTACCTAATACTGTAGGTTGTAGTTCTTCCTCTGGTGATGTACATGTTGTAGAAAAAGCATTCAAGAATGCGAGATATGCTGAATTTGTACCTAATACTGTAGGTTGTAGCTTTGGTTCTGGTGATGTATATGTTGTAGAAAAAGCATTCAAGAATGCGAGATATGCAAAAATAGGATGATTTGAGGCTGATGTTATATTTTATCTGAGTTTACAATTGTTTGTCGAAAATAAGTCTTGGCACTACATATCCGAGAGAATGAAAAAATCAAACCTTTTTAATAGTTCACAAATTCTTTTTCATTCTACCGATTTGTTAAATTATTCACGATTTTGTTCTCTTCGGGCGTTAATCCAAAAAACGCTTCAACAATTGAATTCTAAATTTATCTTCTACAACCCCTAACTTTTCCCTCCAATTTCGAAGTGGATTTGCTTGATAAAAAGCTTCACGAAGACTCCCTTTTGAATTCAACTACCGCGATATCAAAAAGCTTAAGATGACATAAACAAATCGAATTAAAGTGTTAATCCAATAGACAATAACATATTCAGTGCAATTAATCTCATAAATAAAGTCTAGAGATGGTGTGTATACAATCTTACAATCTTACTCATACCTTTGTGAAGATAGAAAAGTTACTTCCGATAGATCCTCAACTCAGGACGAAAGCAAATAATGTCTTGATTTAAAATTGTAGATTCCCTTTGGATGAGTGCTACTTACTACCAATTGGCTATAGGACTGAAATTTGTCAGACTCATTGCCCACTTAGGCATTTTCATCACTACAACTTTTTTAGAAGGAAAAATTACTTTTTTGAATTCCTTTTATAAAATATTTACTGTTTTTAAATATATTTTTTATTTATTACCTAGATATTCTACATTTGAAAAATATTTACTATTTGTAGCAACTGTATTATGTATTAAAAGTGAATTATACATGTAATATATATGTGTTATAAATGAATTAAAATGTATTATACGTGTCTTAAAATATGTAAAACTTATATTTTGGTAAATAATTTACATTATGTATTAAAGTGAATTATATATGTATTAGAATCATATTGCTATAAATGGTAAATATTTTCTAATATGGTATATATATATATATATATATATATATATGTAAGTTCCCCTTTTTAGAATATACTCATAACCAGCCCACTTTTGAAGATATAAAGGCCCACACTTCTCAGCCCATTTAGAAACGGGATAATTACATCCACAGGTCACTGAGAAAAATTATCTACACAAAAAATAATTCATTTTTTTTAATTACAAAAAGTAGTCATTCGATTGATCTTTGGCTATTTGTTACAATTTTGGGCATTCAACCCGTGTTGTATAGTCAGTGTATATTTGTGTATCATAATGTATATTTAGTGTATAACTCATGCATAAGTAATATACACTGTATAACAGTGTATACTTTCTATAACTATATTGTATAGTCATATATAGTTTTGCTGATTTGGAGCTATTTTTTTTATGTAAATAAAACATAAACTACTTTTTTTATAAATTTTTTTACTTTTTTGTATATATATATATGTAATTTTCGTTTTAGAAAAATCTTCTCACAGAAATTGGAGTTATCTTCCTGTTGTTTTTTTATGTGGCAGTAATATACTTTTCTCGTGATTTCATATTCTTTTTTAGTACTAGATTTTAAAGTAAGGCATAACATATTGGTTATATATTAAATTCTGTTGAATCCGTAACTATAATATTTCTTACTCGTTCACGTGAACTTAAAAATTTGTTTGTATACTTTAGTTGACCATTCAAATAATGATTTATTTTGATTGAGCACTTGAATATACATGATAATGTATTTCTATTAGTTGTTTTTCGCTCAATTTTTGAAAAACTTTATTGGTGTGTGTTAGAGCCTGTTTGGATTGACTTATTTAAGTTCTTTTAAGCCAAGTTAACTTTTAAATGCTTTGTTAGTGAAAAAGTGTTTTTTTTAGCACTTTATTCTAAGCCAAAATAATGAAAATAAGCTAAAAGCCGTGAGTTATAATTAGTCATAACTAAAAGTCAATACAAACGGATGCTTAATCTCAAGCGGCTATTATATAGATAAGTTAGTAACTTCAAATACATCACTTTCTTTAGTTATACACATTAGACTCAGTAAGTCGTAAAACGTAAGACTAGTTTCAATTCATGAGATTGATATGTATAATTAAAGGAGGTAACATGTTTTATGCCATCAATTTATTTACGTCTGAGAACATGTGCATTTTCCCCCTCAAAATTTAAGTTAAAAATATTTTCTTTTAACAAGGAAAATCCACAAGCGCTACTACCCTTTGGATGCACATAGGGTAAAACTCCCACTTTTATGCAATAACTCGCAAACCACACAATAAAAAGGTAATTCGCACTAGACAAGTCTGATGCGATTAGCTCGATCCAGAAGACAAATTCTTTGTTTTCTCCGACAAAGAATTTTCAAACTTAAGACGTCAAACATAAAAGTTTTGAAACCAAACCATTCGACCATCCCAAAGAATTGTCTAATAAAAATATTTTAAGAAATTAAAAATCAAAACTAAGATGTATATTTGTTTTGAAGATAAAGAAGATCTTTATTGTGTGTACTTTAATTAATTAAGAAAGTATAAAGCAATTTTTTTTCTTGATAATTGCAAAATATTTTAGTATTTTTTTAATATGAATAGAATATATAATTGTAAAGTGGTGAAGTGATGCTTGGCTCAATGAGAATAATGTTAGTAATTTTTGGACAGACTGATTGTAGCAGATCTATAGAGTATCTCATTTGGATTTGCTCAATCCACCCTTTATATAGGAAAATCACTTTTTATTAGATTTTTTTTCAAGATTCGAATTCGAGATTTTTATTTAAGAGCAAAAATTATTTTATGTGTCAACAATTATGAATTGAAGTTATGTAACAGTCTAGCCCGTTAGTGATATTGTTCGCTGTGGACTAAGACTTGCACGGCTTTAAAACGCGTCATTAGTAGGTAAAATTTGTTTACTTATATAGATAGAATTCACTGTGCGTTCTTAAAGAATGTAATCGCTCATTGTATTTGAGGTGATAGATTATTTCCTTACAGGATGATTGAAAATATATCGCCCTACCGCAATCCTTAATTTATGTATATATACATAATGTTATTGTGTCTTTTTCTGTCCAAGATAAACATAAAATATTGGAATGCTAAGAGAAATCCCTTTTTTCTTCACTAGAGGAAACAACAAAAAGATTATGTTTGTTCAAAATAGGGAACTTTAGGCAATTTTCTACTAAAATACTCCTTCGTTTTAATTTATTTGTCATATTTTTCCTAATTTTAATTATTATACAAAAAAAATTCTCTTTCCTATTTTTGCAACTTTTTAATTTTAACATTTTACGTGACATAATTAAGATCACAAGATTAAAGATAATTTAATACGTTTGACATCATATCTTTAATTTAAGATCAGACACAAGATTTAAAAACCTTATTTACTTCGATCTTCAAACTCCGCATCAAATCAAAATCGAATCAACAAATTGAAAAGTATGAGATGCACAAATCATTGTACGTTCTCGTATAGTCCAAAAGAAGGTCTCACCTCGTGTGATGTAATCGGTATACTAGTTGCTTCATGATTTGAATTCGTAACCTATGAATATTTTTTTACTAACATGTGATCTTTATAATATATTCTAATTTAAATTTTTATGGAGTTTCCTTCCTTTAGAATAGAATATTAGGTGACATTTCATTATTGTCCTTTGACTATGATTATGTTGTTTTGGTATTATTTTCACTCATTTCATGAATCTTGTAAAATCCATTTGTTGTTTCCTTTTTTGGCCCAAAGTTCCTCATTCCTTGGATCTTGCTCAACTAATATTTCCTTTCTCTAAGTACAATCTTTAGGTCAAATTCCATGACCAACGCAGATTGTGATGGAGTGATAAATATTTTTTCAATCTTCATTATAAATTTCGAGTTTGAACACTTCTACATACAGAAACATCTTTGTTAGGGGGTCATGGTTTACCCCATAATGTGAAAATTTCTGACATAAATTCAAATCAAATCGATTTCAATGTAAATACATTGAACATCGAGTGAAAATAAAAAACAGAAAGGTCAAATCTCAACAACAATTTTACTTTGCATATCCTTCTATTACTCTCACTAACATATACTATATGAATAAAATTAACATATTAAATTCAAAATTAAACTAGTCAAAATATATTTTATAAAATAAAACATAAGAATTAGTAGATTTGTAAACCAATTGTTAAATGTGATTCTATTATTGGAAGGATTTAACTAATTATAACTCCATGAAAATAATTTTTACACCATGGATGAGTTTTAGTATGTAGAAGGCAACATGCCTTCATTTTTAAGTTATGAATTTCACTTTTTAATTTTTTTTTGTTACATATAGTGTCCGATATCGCTTTGGAGTTCGACTAATTCAGATTCACAATGAAAAATTCGATTTAGGAAATAGGAATTGGGGAATAATATGTTCCCTATCAAAAATAATTCCATACTTAGAGCTCGAAAGCAAAATCGTTGATTAAAAATGAAGAGTACTTACCACTTCACCATAACCTTCAACAATACGTAATTGTTATTTATCTGACTAATATCTAACAGTTATTGGCTAGAATTTATTAGAAAGACACAAAAAATAATTCTACTTGTAAGGGTAAATTTATTTTATAAAATTATATATATTGATTTTATTACTATTGTTGTTGATATTTTCTGCTACTCGACTAATTTAAATTTATATCATAAAATTATTGTTGAGAGTAATTAAATGGCTTTCAATCAAAATTAGTTTCATCATTATTATTTAAATTTTAAATTAAAAATAAAAAATACTTATCACGACATCACGATATTTAGCTTAAATCATTAAAAGAAGACTTTTGTTCTTTCATTTTTAGCTCCACCACGTGAACTTTATTACTGATTGACAACAACAAAAAAGAAACATATTCATTATAATTACATAAATAAATTTAAAAAACTTTATTATTAATTATAGCTCATGAAGAGTTTAGGTCAGTCTCACACGAGCCAATAGGTCCACAATGGCTGGAATACTTTATTAAAAATTAATATCATATTTATTATATTATTATTTTTATCTTGAAAAATAATTAAATAGCTATTTGCACTCTGATTTTTAAAAAAATAATGAGAATTTACTTGATTACAACATTTCGACTTCAAATCGTAAGAAACTATATTCGTGTGCCATTCAGGAGCAGTGCTAGCTTGGAATCTCTATCGAAAAATTACAATATTTATATATAAAATTAAAATTATATATATTGAGTTTCTTTCAATTGATTCACATAGTTAATTTTTCATATTTTGAATCTTTACAACAATACATACCCAGTAGAATCTCATAAGTGTGGTCTGAGAAGGGTAAAAATATATGCAGATCTTACTATTACTTTATAGAGATAGAAAAACTACTTTCGGGAAATCCTTGTCTTAAAAATTTTTAAGCAAAATAAACTAGATACGAAAACAAAAAAAGAAAATGATATTTTGAATCTCATTAATGAAAATCTTATCCATTTGTTTACGAAATCTTAAAAGTTCTTATAGACGGCCACACGCGATCTCACGTGCGTGATTAACTGTTCATTTTGCATGCGCGTTATTTTTTGACTAAATTTTTGTCGTTGACCAAAATGATCCGACGGTGCACATCGTACGAGAAAAGTTCTACAGGTAATCTTAGCCGTTGATATTGTGGGACATATCCCGAGAGATTTTTGTGTCCCTGAAACATGGGAAAATCCGACAATTAGATGACATGTCGGGCAGTAAGGTAAGAGATGACATATATTGGGAAATTATCAATTATCCTATCTAAGAATAATATTAGGGACAAATAATTACATAAAATATGACTATGCATGTAGTTTTAACTTATCGAGTATATGACTTTAAATAAGAAAGTATGAAGATTAAATAAGAAAGTATGAAGATTGTGAATTAAAATGGAGGATTAATAGGTAATTGATTGTTATCTTACTTTTCGAGTTGATTAGGCTGGGGGAGAGTAGAGCACAATATTTATCGCAATATTAACATTATTTATGTAATTTTTTTATACTTTTAATATTTGATACCTTTTTTTGTTCTTCTGTGATTCGAATAACAGAAGATTAGTAGGTAATTAAGTGCTATCTCACTTTTTGAGTTGAATAGGCTTGGGGGGAGAGTAGAGCACAATATTTATCGTAATATTAACTTTATTTATGTAGTTTTTCAATCTTTTGATATCTGATACCATCTTTTTTTCTGTTGTGATTTGAATAACAGAAGATTAGTAGGTAATTAAGTGTTATCTCACTTTTTGAGTTGATTAGACTTGGGGGGAGAGTAGAGCACAATATTTATCGCAATATTAACATTATTTATGTAGTTTTTTTATACTTTTGATATCTGATACCATCTTTTTTTTCTGTTGTAATTCGAATAACAGAAGATTAGTAGGTAATTAAGTGTTATCTCACTTTTTGAGTTGATTAGGCTTGGGGAGAGTAGAGCACAATATTTATCGCAATATTAACTTTATTTATGTGGTTTTTCACACTTTTGATATCTGATACCATTTTTTTTCTGTTGTGATTCGAATAACATTATTTTCTTGTTAAATTACACACAGTATATTATTATTATACTAATTATCTGATAAAACAAGTAACTTATGTAATATTTATTAATTTGACTAATATGTTAAGCCAAACAAAAACAACTCATGCCACGTGGATAATGATGAGCTGGTGGACATTTTTGACACGTGTGATATGATTTGTGGGACCAGTGAGAGGGATTTGGACCCTTTTTTGATAATTTAAAAATAATAATTTTAAAATTTTAAAATTATTTTTTTAAGAAGAAGCATGTATTAAAAAAATACGATAAATAATTTAAATGGGGAGTAATTTCTAAGGCAGAATTTATTAAATGGGACCAAAGTTGAGCTTTTTGATTGCACAATAAGGACCACTATCATGCCTTCTCTAAAAATATAATATATAAATGTATATAGATAACTAAAAAAAAAAGGAAAAAAAAACAGCTCACTCATGTTTGCTAGAATAAATCAAATATTTAATTAAATTAATAAATATTTATATATATATTAGAAAATTTAAAAAATTATTAAATCCTTGCAATTTAATTTGCAAAAAATAGTGCACAAGGAGAGGAGACTATTCAAAGTTAGACAAAAGCACAGGAGTTATTGGGCTGGGCCCTGTGTGATGAACTTTGAGTGATCCAATGGGCCCTGTTCTAAGGGCCCATTGCCTCAATGCATTTGCAAAGATAAAAAGAAAAAGTAATTCCAATGATGAAAAAACATGGAGTGTGCGTGCTACGCTCTTGACCTTGACTAATATCTATATTCTTCAAATTTGGATGTATACAGTTATACACTTAAGTTTATATAAAGTTGAACAAGACAAACACATCTTATATAGCACCCATGTGTGAGTTCAGGTGAAATACACTTGAACTGTTTTATATCATGTCATTCCTATTGTGTGTTTCTTAAAATCTAAAATGCGCTTTGAAGATCAGGTTGAGACTATTGAAATTCTTTTCTAGTTTTATGTAAAGGTCTTCAGGAAAAATTGATCAGAATTCATACCACCAAAACACTTCATGGGCTAACACATGAAAAGTAAAGAAAATCGCTTAATTTGTGTTGAGTGATCCCTGATGTTGGACGTGTGTGTCTACTTATTCAACTTTATCGGGGACAGTGGCGGAGCCACATAAGGATGAGGGGGTTCAGATCCGGCCAAAAATTAACTAAACTTTATCCCATGTTTAGTTTGAGCTATTAGTTAATCCCAAGATTATTTTATAGAAGATAGAATAAAATAATTCTATCGCTCACGAAATGTCCTTGCTATCTCATCTTACATCCCAAATGAATGATTTAAAATTCAAATTCTGACTTCGCCTTCGTTACGAAAATAATTCATTAAAAGAGCTAAGGAAATGGGCAATCTTGAGACTTGGCTGCTGCAGTGCAGAGCTAATTTTCAGCTCAAATTTCTCTGCTTTCAAATCCCAAAGTCCTCTTTTTCTTTTTCAAAAAAGTTCATGTCATCTTTGTCTATAAAGTGAAAAAAAACACAACCCCTCATGTTTTTTCTTCTTCTTTTCTTTCTCCTTCATGTCTTGACTAGTGTTTAGTACTTTGTTCCTTTTAGACAATTGTGTCAAAATCTTGAATATAATTGTCTTCCCAATTTCTTAAGTCTCTTGAAAAAAGTAATGAGTATAAAAAGACATGATTTTTTTTCTTAACAAGACTTGATCTTGGTTGGTTTTTGAACATTCTTAGTTCTTGGTTAAGGAGTGGAGAAGACATGATTTTGGTGTTTTGTTGGGGACATTTTAAGTTCTTGGTTATAATGGTGTCAAAAATCTTGTAAAGCTCATAAAACTAACTACCATCAATTGTCTTCCTATTTTGTTCGAGTTTAAGTGTCTGGTTGAAACTTCGATGAGTAGAAGAGAATAGTTGACAATTCGAACCAAATATAAGGGTCTCTCAAGTCATTCCGATATAAAAAAAAAAGAGTGAAAAAGACATGATCTTGGTTGATATTTGACATTTTTAGTTCTTGATTTGGCAATTATAATACCTTTACTGTCTTCCAAATTTCTTTTAAAAATGAAAGAGTGAAAAAAGACATGATTTTGATTGGTTTTTGACCTTTTTTTTGGGTTCTTGATTTTGGTATTACAAAAAAAATGGGAGATGAAGAGGGGTGGGGCTGGCCACCATCACCAAGTGGATCACCAATGTACATTACAAAAGATGATCATTGGACACATTTTGACAATTCTGTTAATGCTGTTTCTTTTGGTTTTGTTGCCACTGCCATTCTTATTTCTATGTTCCTTGTCATGGCTATATTTGAGAGGTTTCTCAGGCCCAATTCACCAGCTTTATCGCCATCCGGTGACCGGAATCTTGGTGACATTGAGTCTCATCAGATGAGCTTCAATGGAAAACTTGGTTATCCAATACCCAAAGTAAGTGCCTTGGTTAATAGTATGTATGTTATCTTTGTGTCCTTGTAATTGTTAATCAACAAGTAAATAATCATAGTAAGCTAAAAGGCAGAGTTAGGATTTTGAGTTTATGAGTTCTGGATTCGAGAAAATGTAGCTTATTAGTTTCTTGATAAGTTATTTATGCATTAGATTGATTTTTAAATACACATTCAGAAAGCTATAAATACTAATTAGTTAGTCGTATTATTACTCTTGTAGTTTCTTTGAATCGCTTTTCCTTGAGCTAAGGATCTGGCGGACACAACCTCTCTTTCTCCCGAGGTAGGGGTAAAGTTTCCACTTGTGGAATTACATTGTGTATATTGTTGTTGTAGAAAGCTCCAGGGTTTTGCGACCCCGTAGGCAAAACTCTAGCTCTGCCCCTGAGTCAGCTAACTCTGAACTCCTACTCAACCTCTCTGAGATAAACTAAGTTACAAATACAAGACTCGAGGGTCTATGGGAAACAACTTCTCTAACTTCCTAGGTCCGGGTATACACTAACCTCCCTAGACACTTACCAATTGTGGGATTACACTAGATATGTTGTTGTACAAATACAAGAGGCTTTTCTAGTATCTTTATAACACATAGTTACTCTAAACACAACCAGTATACTGAAGCTAAGAAGTTTCAACATTGCTGAAACTTTTTGTTTCATCGAGCGAGCAGGACTATCTTGGTGAATGCAATAAGAATCGTCTGCTATCCGCTGACAGCTGACTATCCTGTGGGATTCATGCTTAAATGACTCGTTTGCAATGACAGTCTGGTCCTTCTCCTCTTCCAAATATCCTACTGTTTCTTTCCTTCCAAAGAGCGTGCACGAATTCAGTATAAACTAGTTTCATCATTTGGAAATTGTCCTTTCAGCCACTGTAACAGTCTCTTCCATACCTTCGTTGTAACGCAACAATCTATCACCGTTTATAATAATGGAAAAGGAACGGATAGGAGCAAATGAGAGTAGTTTGAACGGATGCCTTTTTCCTTTGTTGAATCAGCCAAGTCAGTAGCCTTATGGGAATGCTTTTCTTAGTATGTCAAGGGTGGATTAATGAATGACCTCTTTAAGCTCTATTGATCTATTGTTTGAGCTACGAATAATCACTATTGGATCTTCCTCAGTCTCCCAATGTCATATCCATAAGATGAGTATTGCAAGAAACGCGGAATCTAAGATGGACTTGGTCATTCAAGACGAGATAAGATTGAAAATGACCACATTCGTCAAAAAGTGCATGTCACATGAGAGAAGTTATGGTTTGGTCATGTCGTACCTTGACTCATGGGCGCAAGGTATCTCAATCATCCATCATATCCTATTCTGGTGTAGATAGGATATGATGGATGATTGAGATAACTAATGGACACAAGGTCCTTATTGGCATAACTTGGCTATAGATAGCATATTTTTCAGTTGTCGTCCCTCTATCCTTCGCTTCTGAAATAGTATGCTTTAATAAGTCTGATTGAAACTCGTGATGTGCCCTTAACTCACGCATCATGAGCTGCGCTCTTAATACTAAACCAATGCCCTTAGGGGAGGGGGAAGCAAAGTGTCTTCAGCCATATGCCATATACCACTTGTGTAGAGACTTATAACTTGTTGACAGGGTCAACCTCGTGTTTTTCTTGAGCCAAGAGTCTATCAGAAACAACTTCTCTACCTCATAAAGTAGGGACTTGTGAGATCACGCTAGGGATGAAGTGATTCCGTGAAAAAAGGGATAGTGTCTTTGGTTGTAATTTCATATTTTACATCCCTAAGCATTGGTTAATCTGATCTTGAACATTTAGATATGCTATATAACATGTTATGACTTGGCTATGATGCTTCAGGTGTCAACGAAGGCTCGAGAAGTTTCAGTGTTGATGCCAGGAGAAGACATCCCTACGTTTCTAGCCAATCCTGTTCCCGTACCTTGTCCTCCTGAACGCGATCCATGGCCTCTCCATCAACAACATTCCTTACCCGATTTCTTGATCTCGGACTCATCAAATGCACAATCCTAGCTAGCTCAATATGAAGGCAACAAACATTGAAAATACCAAGTTGTTCAAGTTCACCAATTGGCCTTTTTTTGTCCCTCCTCTTGGCTTTTTGGTTTAATGTACATAGCTTTTAGGCATTGAAATTCCTAGCTTAGATGGTGGCCTTTGTCTTCCAGACGGTTTGTCTGGTTACTATGAATGAATATTACGTTAATAGAGTAAGTTGTTCTCGTCGTTGTTTTCAATTTTCTTTAAAAGTTTTGAATCCAAAACTTTGGGAAGGAAATAGTTAGAGAAGCTACTGTTGGTATTGGTTTGTTTAAAGATTGAATTATATGATTATATGCTAAAATGCACAAACTATAGTACTATAATTTTAAATCCATGCTTGTCTTATCTTTTTTTTGAGCCGAGGGTCTATCAGATAATATCTTTTCCCTTAGACGATCAACATCAAAGACACATTAATGACTTTGGTAATAAAACACACCATCACTCCTTGAGATAAATCTTTAGCGTTCCAAATAAAACGCAACAAATTATAACATTTAAAATTAAATATCCAATCTAACATTATGGTACATTTTTTCAAGAATTTATTATTCTCCAACTATTTTTTTTCTTTTCTTTTCTTTTAAATAAAAATAAAACATTCAAAGGACACAAGTGGATTTTCAATAGATTCATCAATTCCACTTGTCAAAGGCTTCTTATAATAATTATTACTATTTCCAGCTTCCGCCGGAATCCGGCGCCGGTCACCCAATTCCGACCTCACCCTTCCCGGTGACTTACCGGATTTTCTCGCCGACGGGCATCTACTTATGCTGTTCCTCGTTCCTCCGTTAGTTTGATCTCCACATATCACCGGTGGCCTCGATCTCCGGCATGAACTCTCCCCGTTATCTTTTCGCGATAACCCGCCCGTATTCCTTCCTGACCCGACCCGACTAGGAGAATTGTTCCGGGTCAGACCCGACCCGGATAGGTGATCTGACCTCTTAGCAGGAGAGGTGTTCCGGACCCGACCCGACCCGGATAGGTGATCTGATCTTCTAGCTGGAGAGGTGTTCCGGATCTGACCCGACCCGGATAGGTGATCCGATCTTCTCGCTGGAGAAGTGTTCCGGTACTTTGCCGGAGATCGCTGCCGGACTTCTTTGATCGTCTCTTTCGGGTCTGACCCGACCCGGATACCGTTGCTGAACTCTTTGATAGTCTCTTTCGAATCCGACCCGACCCGCATATGCCTGCTGAGATGTTTGGTCGCTTCTTTCGGATCTGACCCGACCTGGTTAAGCTCTTTGGCTGGGTCTGACCCGACCCGGATATTCCCGCTGAGCTCTTTCGCCGTCTCCTTTGGATCCGACCCGACCCGGTTGAGTTCTTTGGGATTGAAAATTCTGGCTATTTTAAAAACATGACTATCTTGAATATTAATGCACTGATTTTTTTCTAGAGAAATATTTTTGTTGGGAATATTATTTTTTTCTTCATTACTATGAATTATGGAATTATTATTATTAATAATAATTGGAGTTTCTGAAAGAATTTCTTTGACTTCTTCTTGTTCAAGAAATGGAAGGGTTGATGGTGGAGATCTATGAGTAGTCGCAGTGTGTAATTTGGTGTTAGAATTTGGTGATGTTTTTTTAGTAGAACTAAGAAAACAACCCATCTTTCTCTGACAATCAAAAAAGAAAAGAGGAAACAAGTTTGATGACACAAATCTTGGTGGAATTTATATCAGCAGACGTAAGATCAAGAATGATACCGAAATTCGATAAAATGAATATGAAGAAGAGTTGGGAGGGAGGGAAATGAAGAAGAATGATAAGTCAATGAAGTGTAACTATTGTTATGTCTCTATAATATGTAATTTTATGTATAGACAGGTGGGATGATATTGATTTGCATTAATTGCATGGTGGTGCCAACAAATAATTAATAAATAATATTGACTTGAAATGAATTTATATATATATAATACAAAAAACATAATTTACATTTATAGAAAATAGATAATAACATCTTTTTGCGGAAAAACATAAGAGACTTACATAATTTAGACCTTTTGAGAATCCCAACTGACCCTTACAAACATAAAGTAAACTTATATATATATATGACTGATTAAAAGTAGTTTTTTAGTTTTTTTTTTAAGAAAATAAATTCTTTAAAAATTATAAAAATAATTTTTAAAATGAGATTAAAGCAGAAAAAATAAGTTTTATAAATTATATTTTATGATGGTTGTCTTCCTCGCGATCCCTACACTCCACTTTCTTCCCGTCCTGCCCTACGCCTCCCCTACCCCACGCAACCAGTAGTGGAGTCACTCTTTGGATGAATCTCCTTCGACGAAAATTTATATTATTTATATATAGTTAAAATTATTTTTTATCTATATAATAGATGTTGAATCTCATTCGATTGGTTCGTGTTTTTGTTTTTTTAGATTTTGAACCCCCATAATATATTGAAATTCTGGCTCCATCATTGCTCGCATCTTAGCCACCCCACACCTACCACCTAAAATCTCCTCCCCACCAACACTCATCCCTCTCCACTCTCGCTTATTTTACGTTCACTTTTATCATGCTTATTTTTATTATATATATAATATTATTTGAAAAATATTTTTTGTTTACTTATAAAATTAAACATTAGAAAATACATAATGAAATTATTGGATTTTTTTTAAAAAAAAAACATATGTGAATAATTTGAGAATTAAGGTGTAGTTGTTATTATTAGTTTGATTGAAAATGTGGGTGAATTAATTGATTTATTTTATATAGAAGTATTTATTGGGATATTAACAACAAAACTTTTGGCCCTCTACCAAAATAATACACACAGAACATGCATAAATGAATTAAAGGGAAAAAAAAATAAAAACAAACTTTTAGGTTGTGTTTGATATTTCTAGAAATATTTTTTAGAAAAATATGTGAGCCTTTTTTTTTTTTTTATATACATAGAGTCTCAATTTTTGTCAATATGAAATATGATGAGAAGATTGAGATTCTTCTACCCTTAATTAAAGATTCAAATTAGGGTTCCTGAAAATAAAAATAAAATCATTGGGAGTGTAGATCTCCCTACTTTTAGTCGGATTCCAATATGAATAATGAACATTGGGTGAGAATAAAAAGAAATTTGATTTTTTAAGTGAAATACTAGCTTGTCAGTTTAAAAAAAAAAAAGATATTCATCTGATTTCAAAGTCCACATTGAAAGTCCAACTAAATCCGAGGTTATATTAGATCTCTCTCCTTTATGATATTGTAAATATAGTGATTAGATAGAAAACTCCATTCTTTAAATTAAAAACTTTGACTTGGATTAATCTAATTTATATAATTAGATTTGATCTAATCCTGTTATAAATCTCTTAATTTATGTAACTATAATATTTTAATAATTAATATTTTAAAAGGTTTTATAAAGTAAAGGAAGGTGAAACTTCACATGGCTCAAATCATATTTGTAAGTGTGATTTTTTTTTAATATTCCAAATTTATTAATTTTAAATTCTTCGATTTTTTAGAGATAATATAAAAATCTTAAACACGTATTAACAAGAAGTAATTTTTAAAATAAAATACTCTCTTTATACAAACATTAAGGAATGTAAATTCAAATTAATCGTTCAAACAAGCAAACTTTGCATCAAAATTCATAATATTAAAAAACGATATTGAACTTTTACGATCTGTCTTTAATTAAACACGCTATAATTACAACTTCACAATTGAATTAATGAGCTTCTGAAATTTCCTCAAACACATGACAATTCAATGAAAAGATTGGTCCATGACATAAACCAATGGTATAATAATGACTTTTTTTTTTGTCTTTTTCCGAAACTCACATTAAAATTTTATTTTATTTTATTTTATTTTTCTTTTCTAGATGCTCGAGTTTGAACTCATAGTTAAAGACGGAGAAAGTCCAATCATTCCACTACATCTCATATTGACGTATATTTAGGCTACTATCTCATATTCATGTTATTTTTCATTTATACGCTCTGCATTTTATTTGAGTCATATTCAACAATAATCTTCGTCATTTTAAATTTATCAGTCGATAGATCAGTCAGAGAGCTAGAGGTGGAATCAGAAATCAAAGCCTAACTCCACCTTCTCTCTATCATTTTTAACCCTTGAAATATTCGTAAGGTTTCTTGAAAATAAAATTGATTTCATTTCGAGTCCTGACAACTAAATTTCGAAGCAACAAATCTAATTAAAATTAGCTCATAAATATTTATTTATTTTTTAAAAAATATCAATTTAGATTAGGGTTCAAGTGTATACTTCAATTTAGGAAATAATTGATGATGAAGATTTCATTTATTAAAGAAGACAGCATGGTCCATCAAGTTTCAGTATTTAACATTTAGCCCTGTCCCTTTGCATTTAATATATGTCACCTACTAGCTTTTGTTTGGTATATGAAATTATTATTTATTTTCTCGCAATTTATATGATGGTGTTTGACGGAATAATTTAGCTCTTTTCTTTTTTAAAACGAGTGACATTTATTTAGATTAATTTTAACAAATTTTTAGATTTTTTGGAAACAACCTCTCTATTTCTACGAGATAGTGGTAAAATCTGCGTACATTTTATCCTCCCCATACCCCACTTGTGAGATTCTACTGGGTTGTTATTGTTGTTTAACAAATTTTTAAAGTTAAATTGGATTGAAACAACACAATCCTGCTATTAAAAAGAGGTGAAAATCGGCAAGTACCAATGATCAGCTAAGACTGGGTTCAAACCTCGAATGGTGCATTTTTTAACTGTATAAATAAATCAAATTCGATCGATAGTTTTAAAATATATATATATATATTTTTTTAAAAAATAATTTGAGCTATTTAAATAAAATATGCTGACACATTTAACGGGTTGCTCTATCTATTCGACCAAACATTAATCTTTTCCTTTTCAAAGTATACACATGTTATTTTTTTTACTCTTCCTTAGGAGCTCTTGCCCCTTTTGCTTCCTCGATGCCCGAACAAGTAAAAGATATTTATCATCCGAGCAACTCTCTCTCGTGAAAATATAGATATGTACCTCCATTTTATCATCCTCTATTATAAAATTGAGGCTTTAGGGTGAACCATTAGCCCATTCCAATCTCTTGAATTTCTTGGGCCAATGGAAGTGGATGACCCAATAAGAAAATTGAGGAAGAGGATTACAATAATAGCCCATTGAGAAATATTGAGGAAGAGGATTTACAAAAATGGCCCATTTGTGTTCTAAATTTGATTTTAGGGCTTATTTGTCCTAAACTCAAAATCAATAATATCACTAGCGGATTGAACTGTTACATTAAAAGTCACTTGTAATATATGGTCAAGGCACTATTTCTAATCTCAAAAATCATGATTAGGTGTGTTTTATATTTATCTTTATGTCCTATTCTTAATTATTATTGGTGAAACATGATTTGAAATTCAAATATTGTTATTGTGTCATTATGCATTTGTATTGTTGACACTCCTAATTAATTATGGAGCCTAAACTAAAGGAATCTGCTTTGGCATTATTATATTTCAAGTCCATGGCACGTATTGTTCGTCTTATAAATTTACTTTTTGAATTATTTTATATCAAACTTAAAAAATTTATGATTCATGTAAATTCGCATGATTCTTATAAAACTTGTCATCTTTTTCTATCATCTTAATATGTGAAATATTCGTCTAAGATGTTATATACATTTCATTTTGAAAAAACTTGTCAATCTTTCTTGATCCGCCCTCAATTAGAGGCGTCACAGACATTAGAAGACGTTCAATTTTCCTTTGATTTTTCCCCATAATAGTCATAATATAGTGGTATTTATATTTGCAAAAGAGATCAAAATAGTCACTTATCTTTGAGTTAAGACTCAAAGTCATTCTTTAAGTTTTCTTATGGTGCACTAATAATCCCTCATGTTTGCAATACTGGTGTACTTTTGGTTTTCCACCTACCAATTTTTTGTCTATTTTTTAACATTGATTTTGTCCACAATTTTATGAATGGAATGTTCGATCATTTTATATATATATATATATATTTAGTAGAAATAATAACTCCATGTAAGAAAAGGGTGAGAAGAAGAACACTTTATTCTGTTTAGTAAAAATATTATTACAGCTAAAATCGGGAGGTTCGTCACATCAATTTCACGTGCAATAATACAAATTTTCTTTTCTTGCAATGTCATATGTCAATTGTTCTTAGTTTGTTGTAATAATATTTCTATTGAACAGAACAAACGTTCTTCTCCTCACCTTTAGTGCGTCATGTTAAAAATTCAAGGATGACTTTAAATCTTAACTCAAAGACAAAGGACTATTATGGACTTTTTCTCTTTACTCCCTTTGTCAAACAATAATCGTCCATTATTGACCTGACATAAAGATTAAAAAGCAGTAAATACTATAATTAATTTTACTAAATTCACCCTTATTAAATATAAGTCATCTAAATATTGAAAAATAAATATTATTTAATAATAAGGATGATGATAAATTATCCATCAACTTTATAAACTAGATAAATAATATAAAATATCTCAAAATAATGTAATAGACAAATAAAAATGAACAAAAGGAGTATAAAAAATTTAATAAAATCTTTATTTTTTAGATGCTTTAACCACATTTTATAAAATAAAAATAAATAACAAATAAATAAATTATTTGATACACTTTTCCTAGATCATAAAAAGATTTCCCATCACATCCAATAATCTTTTCCTCCACTTCATCATGGTGTGAAGTGTGAAGCATTTGACACCTTAGTGAGTCATGTATGCAATTACTTTCTTTTAGTACAAAAAGTATAATTAAATATAAATAGAGAAAAAATTATTAAATTGGATATAAAATAATTTTAAACTCAAATGCTTAATATTCAAAACAACATATTATATTACACAAAAATAGAGAAAATTTCATAAATCATTATATTCAAAACTCTTTTTTTTCATATAAAAAGGAGGGGTTACAAGAAGTAACTAAATACCTTTTCATAATCTTGAAAAGCTTCTTTGTAAAGTTCAATTTTTCACTTTTTTTTTCAACATCTCAAATAATAATTCTTAAATATATTGGTAGAAAAAGACAATACATCATAACTTCCTTCATTATAGTATATATAACAAGTCCTTAATAAATTTAATTATTTCTTGAAAAATCTGAATGCTTCTATCTTTATATGGAGTTTACTCGAGGATGACAATGAGAATGGGAATTAAATCGAATCGATTGAATATAAAAACATATTTCCTTAATATAGAAGAAAAATTGAAAAAAGAAGCAGATAATGGTTATTCGTTCATACAACAATGAAAGAGACAGTCGCCTTTTAAGATAAATATTTTTTATTTTATTTTATATATTTTTTTTAAAAAATAAAAAAATATAATTGAAAAGACTTCACCTCATTGTTGTATTTGGACCCCACCCCCAATAATATTATTTAAAAAAATTAAATAAATATGTTTTTTTATATATGCATGGAATTTCCAACTAAGAATAGCTACCAAAGACATCCTCTTCCACGCGCAAGATTCCAATATATGATTTTATTATTCATAAATAATTAAAAATATTTTTTTTAAAAGCAAAAAATAAAACAAGTCATTATTTGAGAGTCTACTTTCAAATTTTCTTCTTCTTGTTCTTCTTGTCTATTTTCTCCAAATATTTAGAAATATAAAGAAAAAAAGGGAGTTTAATATTTTTTATTTTTTTTTGGGATTTAATTCAATCATGAATGAGAAATCAAGAGTTTCAAAGGAGCTTAATGCTAAACATACTAAGGTACTTCTTAAATTTTATTGATATGATAATAATCTGTTGTTAAATTGCTCGTAGCTAATAGAATTATTTTGTCACTAATTAGTCCCTATATCGCGAATTTTATTGTGTAGCTACAAAATTTATTAGAAATTCAAGTTTGCTTTTTGTCAAGTAAATTAAATTTTGATCAATAAATTTGATGGATATTACTTATCATTGTTGTTGATGGTTTTTTTTTCATGGGGTTTGATTGATTCTTTGGTTTATGTATGAAAAACTCGTGTTTTTTGTGTCAAGTCAAATTTTGTCACATAAATCGAAATAAAGAGAGGGAGTAGTATTTTTGCTAAGAAACTTGAGTTTTCTTTGTTCAAGTAAATTTGATACTTAGTTTGAGGGTGTGTGGAAATAGCTTAGGATAGACTGTCTACGTCACACTTTTTATGTTTTAGTTTATCATACCGTGAAATGCTTTGTGCATCGAACTGCTCTTTAATTTGATTGAGGATTGATTGATTGTGATTCTTGGATTATATAGTTCTAACAAAAAAAAAAGGGGATTTTTTGGGTTTCTGGAATTACCATAATCACTTTAATTTCTTGATTAAATTTTAATTTGATGGGGTTTTAATTAAAGAGATTTTATATGAAATTCTTCAAAGAGAAAAAAAAAATATGAGCTTTTTTTTGGTATTTTGGAGAATTATCTTTTGTTAGTGTGTGAAAAATTCGGAAACGAACTTTCTATGATGCAAGTTCTTCCCTTCTGAATCAGATAGATTCATATCTGAAAGAGGTTGACAATAAGTTCTTTCAAAATTGACTATTTGCCCCTCGAAAAGGGTAAGACTATGTACTGTGTATGTTGTTGTTGTTGTCGTCATCGTTTGTTGCTGCTATTTGACTTTCTTTGACAAGTAGGTGTTTTGGTATTTGGACTGATTCCTTGACAGACTGCCATATATATGTATTTATATGACATGTTCTGAGGTTGGTTAAGCATGATAGACTAAATTATCTGTCCAAAATATTAAATATGTCGAATTCGGATTCTCCACAAAAAATCAGAACGTTTTTGGAGAATGTAATATGATTGTGTCGATATTTTTGAAGAGTCTGAGCGATACTTTCCTTTTTGATAGTATGCTGTGGCTGTACACAGCTGTATAGGATTTTTCTTTACTTGTTTAATAATAGCAATGTTAGGTGCAAATGAGAGTTCAATAATTTTCTCCTGTCCTTTTTTATAGTACTTAGCTTTTAGTCCTACGTGTAAAGTTGTCACCATGTGACCAATAGATCACGTGTTTGAGCAGTGTAATCAGCTACTAATGCTTGCGTTAGGGTAGACTGCCTACGTCTTTGTAGGATTAATGTGTAACCTTTTATTTTCTTCTGTATTCCTTCTACGTAGCAGGTTTATATGGTTTAAACAAAAAATGTTTGGAGTTTCGACAATAGAGGGTCCTATGGCAGTGTCAAGAATGTGGTCAGAAATCTATAATAGAGTCCGACCACAACGACCTAATAGAATCAGATGTATGGCACGGATATCAATGTTAACGGGTCATTTTAGCCAAATGGCTAGGCTGTTCATAGCTCTGATGAACTGTGTCTGGTGATATTTCCATTGTTAGTTTTCATACGAAAGCTTTGTAGTTAGCATAAAGCAACATTATGATAGGAAGAAGTAAGAATGGAGGAACATTTTCCGATGAGATGTCTTTTGTATGGCGTCACTTGAGAATTAGAACAAGATCAATCTTTTTCAGAAACGGACTAAAAAGAAAAGTAAGATAAACAAACTATAATGAACGGAGTAGTAGTTAGACATGTTCTTGTGATTTGCAATATGGTTGTATTAAAGCATTTCTCTATTTTCAAAATAGACGACTTCAAAGGTAGATTTCCATAATGTATAGCAGAGGAAGCATAATCAAAGTCGAGTAGTCGACTCCAGTTAGTTTAGGACTGATGCATAGTAGTAGTAGTAGTTGTTGTTGTTGTTGCATTGCGGAGAGAAAATGAACTTTTCTATTATTTCCTCCTTGTAGATACTTGATGGACTACTCAAATTGCCAGAGAATCGAGAATGCGCTGACTGCAAAGCCAGGTAAGTCTACGAGCATTACTATCAGTAATGTGGACAAGAAATGAAACAGAAGCACTTAAACGTCGTTTAGGTTGATTTCATTTTATCGATCACTTATTATATGCAGAGGTCCAAGATGGGCTAGTGTAAACCTCGGAATCTTCATATGCTTGCATTGTTCTGGTGTTCACAGGAGTCTTGGAGTACATATATCAAAGGTGCAGTTTCACATATAGTTTTCTCCACCTTGCTATCGTCTTCTCATTTCTCCACGTTAGAGTTGTGTTATCCCATTACGACTTATCACAGCCTTCACGAACAACTATATTTACCTTTTCCATGTTCATTCATTTGCAAACTGAAGTCCGATTTTAAATTTTAGACGTTTTCTCATAACCTACCGATGGAACTTATGCATCATCTGTATGCAGGTAAGATCTGCTACATTGGATACCTGGCTTCCAGATCAGGTCGCGTTTATTCAAAGTGAGCCAACCGTGTTTTCCTCTTCTTCGTATTATATTTTCAGGAGTTGTTTCTTATCCTTGAATAACTTGATTTCTTGTTCCTTTTAGCAATGGGAAATCAGAAATCAAATAGCTACTGGGAAGCCGAGCTGCCTGCCAAATCCAACAGAGTTGGTATTGAAAATTTTATCCGAGCAAAGTATGACATCATAGTTAATCGTTCCCCGAATCATCTAACTATTATTGTAGTGAAGTCATTAGTTTCTTCACCTGAACTTGGAAATATTTCATTTCAAGATCAACTGTACTAACTTCCGCGAATGTGCTAGATATGTGGAGAAAAGATGGATACCACGAAACGGGAGTGTGTTGTCATCTCCTGATGTCAGAGGAGAACGTAATTCGGTTAGTAGACCTAGCACTGCCAGGGATGCAGAGTATATCAAGCGGAGCATGTCATTGTCTCAAGAGAGGAAATCTTCTCCATTACCGGATGCAGACAGAACAACGCTTGCTTTGAGGAGTCGATTACATAATGCATCTTCTGAATTACCTAAGCAGGTAAATACAACTTTTAGAATCATTTTCTTATTGTCTGGTTTTGACTTGACGCGGAGTTTAAGAAAATAAAGAAAACTCCGAATGTTGTGGTCTAAACAAGGAAAGAGGGATTCTTTTTTAGTCGGACTTAAAGGAAAGACAAAAAAATTGAAACTAAGGGAGTATTTAGTACGAATTGATAAAATCATGGTGTTCAATGTTCCGAGCAGGCTGTTCCTGATCCGAAGCCAGAAGTTGTTCAGAATGCAAAACCAGTAGCCTCCGCGGAAGAACCAAAGCCAAAAGCTAATGTAATCCGTTGCTGTCTGAAATACTTTATCCTTTTACTTTCTTTTCATACTTCTAAGATTGATAAATGTTTATACATGGTTAACAGGTTTCTCCTGATCCCCGGGAAAACGTTCTTCAAAATGTAGAACAATCGATCTCTCAAGTCTCAAAAGCAAATGTATCCCTAACTGTATCAACTGCTACCATCAACCATCTTGTTAACGTTTCTAAAAGTCATTTGGAGGCCACCAAAGAAAATGGATCTGTTTCCAAAACTCATTCCGTTGGAGGCCCCCAATGTATGTTCCTCTATCCAAGTGTTTTTTGTGGAATTTAGTGGAGTAATTATGTAGTCAGAGGCGGATCCAGGATTTGAAGTTTATGAGTTTCTGAAGCGATCTCAAATTAACATACAACGTTAATTGGATCCGCCACTGATTATGCTCTACTGCTTACACTTTAGAACTTGAATAACTGGACTAGAATTGTTGATGTACCATGCTTGAATCTTTCGCCACTGATTTCATGTCCGAAATTTTCAGCAGTGGAACCAAAAGCAGTAATCCAGCAGAATGCCAGTTCTGCCACTATAGAAAACAAGAACAAATTTGATGCTGGAATTGAGGAACTAATCAAAGATTTTCAATGGAATATGCAGCCGGTATCAGCAAACGCCTTGAACAATGTGAAGAATGAGGTAATGAATCCCTCGTCGAGCTGCTTCCTTTGTCATTTCTAGTTATAATCCCTTCGACGAGGTGCAAATCCCCTTGGCTTTGTTCGTTGTTTGCTTCTTTATATTCTGAATCCTCATACTGAAAATCCTGGTTCCGCCACTAACTGCTGAAATAGCTCTAGGCTAATACTTGACAGAATCGATTTATTTCTTTATCCGTCTTATTCATTGTAGTCACGCATGGGTTGTCCTACTTCTCTCCATCAGCAGCAACAAACAGTGCCAGCTCCACATCAGCCTCCGCCCATGCCCGCTACGATGAATCATTTTGGCGGTTCACACACCGCCTATCAATCATCAAACGGTAACCAGTTGTTTTCTCAGAATTGGGGAAGAATTGGCACTCAGGTCCATGGGACTAAACAGGTTAGACCATCGAATCCAACGAGCTTTCTTATAATCCAAAGTCAAGCGTTCTCACTTACTTATCCTCGATTTTTCATCTAGATGGGAAGCATTCAACATATAAACGCGTCTACGCCACCAGTCTATGCTATGAATCCCAGGTACTTGAAGCATTACCTAAGGCTTGCAAATTATTCATATCGCGCATTTCTCCTCCTTGTTGAGATCATGATCATGTGTATCCCCCAGAATTCAACAAGTTGACTGAAGAGAAAGGTGACTTGGATTAGGCCTTGCGTCTATGAAATTTGACTCATTTTACCTAGCAGATCAATCCTCATGTGCACGTGAACCCAATAACTTTGCTAGAAATACGATAAACTAATAACTTTTTTTCGTTTTTTTTATTTTGCAGCATGTTCTCTGCAATGCCAGTAGTACCAATGAATGGAACAACATCAACAGGAGCTATTAGGCCAACATTTTCAGTTGTTCCAATACAATCAGGATATAGTTATGATTTCTCATCGTTAACACGTGAAATGTTATCGAGACGATAAATTATTACTACTCGATTTATCGCGATTTTTTCTATTTATTTAGGATCTGCATATATTGTAAAATGTATAAACAGTTCAACAGAAATTTTTCCCAATTTTTTTGTTACAAGTGTTGAGCATAACAGGGGAACTATACTTGTGTATAATGAATTATTGGTTGATCAATGTTATATACAATTTTTTTATACATATATATTAGATAAATTGAATATGTGGTTCCGAGTGGATACGAAAAAACGTATTCATATCTGATATTTACATCATATCAATCTAATTTTCCGTGGTTGTGTGTATTTTGACACTTCAATAGAGTCATATTTGGTAGGCGCTTTTATCCAAATCAAAATATCCTGGTGTGAATTTGAATTAGTCCAACAAATACTGAATACTAAATCAGAAACTTAAAAAAATGAAATTAAAAAAATCATGTATGGATAATTTCCTTAGTTAGGTGAATTTTTATTGAATCTTGAAAATTAATTTGTAGAGGAAGAAAAGATTGGACACCAACCAAATCTCAAATATCGATTATTTTTCGACTCAATTTTATGTGATGATGTTTGATTGGACGTGAAGTTTAATTTTTTTTTTGAAATTTATAGTCTATAATAAGTCAATACACATTTATATAATTGTAAAACATATCATTAAGGGTGAATGTAAACAAGGAAGTATGACACATAAATCAATACAGAGGGTATTCTTATCAACATCGTATATGACCATCAAAGTTTACGATGGGATAATAAATATTCCTTCATTCTTAATTACATATTTTAATTTGGATCTGGAACGAAATTACCTTTAATAAAGAATGCTTTACTTTTTTATTGATACTTTCTCGAATGAATCTGAATTATTTAAACTCAAAACGAATGTCAAATACTAGATGATAAATTGAAAGCCATTATGTATGGTATGAATTTGTTGGCCTAAATCAATAAGTCAAGCCCCTAGTACCCTACATTTGTTAGAGTCAATTTTGGACTAACTAAGGTGTCCCATCAATTATTAAGTTACCATGTAACATTAAATTAATGATTTAATATTTGACTTATAAATATTTTTTATTGACCTAATCACTTATGTTTCCTCATCTTAATTAATTTATTATTTTGTTATACTATGTTAACAAGAACTAATTTTATAAGTGAAATTTAGGCAGAGTAAAATATACGTAGATATGTAGCTTTATCATAAATATAGATATTTATCATTTATTTTAGATCACATATTTAAAAAATAATAATTTTTAACTCTGTATCAACTCAGATTGACTCTTATAAAATGAAACGAATAGAATAGAAACGTGTGTAAGCTAAAAAGCAAGAAGATAAGGATCATGAAGAAGAAATCACCCATTTATTCGATTTAATCAATAGCTAAGTCAGAAATTTATATATTATAAAATAATTTTAAAATAATAATTTTTTAAATCCGGTCCCCCACTAATTCATTAGCATATTAAAAATTTAACGACTTATATAGAAATTCTATTTATGAAATTAGTTTTCTCATTATGTATAAAGAATAATTTATTTATTCCATCATTATTATATAAATAGTAAGATAATAATTTATAATTAATAAATATCTTTAATCAACCATAAAATAAAATAATTTTATATTTTATCTCGAAACTATGGTCACTTTAAGGATAAGGTATTACTTAAAGGAAACTTCAAGAATTAACAAGTCTAAATAATTTAAGGTTTTAATAATTTTCTTTTTCTCTATCATTCCAAATGATACTTTAATAGTTAGTAGTTTAATACACCTTTCCTTATTACACACCTTTCAATTATGGAGAACTATTTTTAATCTCCTTTTATTTTTATTTAATTATATTTTTGTTTCACACTTCAACTACTTTTTTTTGTTGCTTTGTGTTTATTAACTAAAATTTTAATTAATAAACTTTAGTTCATATACTTTCTTTAATTTGTGATAGTATTGTGAGAATCGAATCCTCACCAACAAGATGAAAATTCAGATGATCAACCAACTAAATTACTAAGATTTTCTTGTTATGTTTGACCTATATTTATTAAGTGTCGTTTTTTCACAAAATACTAATGCAAATTATTTGAACCTAAGTATATTTAATGTTTTCAATGTTTATCTTATGACTCAAAAATCCTTTTTTTTTTCCTTAAAATTTTGTAATCAACTAAATTATTTTCCAAAAACTTAGAACAAAAAATAATTATACTTGTTTTGACCAATGTGCTCCAAAAGGCTAATTGTCGGTAAGAAGACAAGCCAACCACAAGTCGGTCCACATGACATCGGCGCAGCCATAGCCGCGGGTTCCTAAATAATACGACACACCTTCCGCCCACTTAATCTTCATTTCAAAATTTGACTTGTTCAATGCTAAATTATTTAATATTTATACATGGCAAATATAAAACTTAGGTTAAAAGCTAAAAGAAAATTCTCATTTTACTCAATTTTCCTAGCTAAGTAGTCATTATAACATATTTATTATTGTTAAAAAATAATTTGAACATTAAACTTATTAACCTGAAAAACTTACTGAAGATGTGAAGATTGCTTTATACTTTGCTTGTATGGCTACATATTGATCAATTCAATTTGATTTTGAAGTTTTATATTGACTTATCAATTATTCGATTATTGATTTAGGCATTAATTTAATCATTAAGATTTGACACAAATTTTTCTTTATTCAAAATTATTTAGAAATAAGGTAATTGTGATGGCGCATATATAAAACATGAAAATAAAGGGGGAATGGGAGGGGTAATTCGAAATGAGCAAGGTAATTGGATAATCGGATACATGAACAACAAACACCTTGGAAATCATATAAAAGCGAAGTTACTAGCGCTCATCCAAGGGCTACAAATTGCACTATCACACCACTTGGTCCCTTTAGAAATCAACATCGATTGCAAAGACTTTATTGGAATCATCGAAAACGATCATCCAGCTCTCTCTAACATGATTTTTGATTGCAGGTCACTCCTCAAGCAGCTAGGGAATCCCCCTCTCCTACATAGTTACAGGGAAGCAAACAAAGTGACAGACACATTGGCAAAGGAAGGAGTCAAAAGTACAGGAAAACACACCCTTGTTTTGAAAGTTCTATCAATGTGTGTAGCAAATCTTTTGGGATCAAACAAAGAAGGAACTATTTTTGTTAGGCCCAGAGGCCAAATCCTTTATGTAATAGTGCTAAAAACGTCCCCCTCCCCAGCATAGGCAACGCCCTGCCATTCCCTGTAATGATACATATTAAGTATTAATATATTATCTTTTGGTCACAAAAAAAAAGATAACAAATCAAATGAATCATACACATGAGTTGACAAATTATATTTTATTTAAAAGCAATTACTATCACATTGTAAAATAACTAAGAGTATAAGACTGTCAAAACTAAAATTATGAAATTAACAACTTTATATACTACATGGTACAAATATAATTATTTAATTTACTATTAGATTATCGATTAACCCGTTAAAAAAAATTTAAACCTATTAAAAATTGATAATTCAATAATAAAAAAAAATTTAAGCCACTACCAAAACTGCTAAACCAATAACTCAAACCAACAATATTATCATATACCACAAATACGCGTCCTCAACCTTCCATCCGCATATATATACACTCTTCTCTCTCAACAATTTCTCTGCAATTTTCATCTTCTTCGCTCTAAATTCTCACACACAACCACCATTTTTTCATCCACTAAAAGAATCGCAGCGACAAAGCTTGGAATTGTCAAACAAAATCGAAGAAAATGGAATCATCGACGTGCAATTTGATGTTAACGATTAAAGTTCTGTTAATTTCAATTGGAGCAGTTTCTTCAGTTATTGCAATTAAATCCTCTGTTCCATTGATTTTATATGAATTTCCTACGGTTTGGACCGGTTTGATTTCATGGCTGAAGCCGCCGTATCTCTACATTTTACTCAACGGTATAATTATCATCATCGCTGCTACTTCTCGATCAAAGCGTAAGGAACAACAACACTCCGGCGAGCGATTACAGCCGTTAATTTCTGCCGGAAAGACTCCGGTGACGGATGATCTGGTAGCAGTTTCCAGATCTAAAGTGTTGGAGTATGCGCCGGAATTCGCAGAGGAACAGGAGGTGTTTGAGGTTAAGCCGTTAATTTCAGCCGGAACGCCTCCTGTTTACTCAGATTCCGTAGCGATTTCCAGCTCGGAGATGTGTGAGTACACGCCCGAACTGGTAGATGAACCGGAAATGTTTGAGGTCATGCCGTCAATTTCTTCCGGAACGCCTCCGGTTCACTCAGATGTAGTAGCGATTTCCAGATCAGAGAAGTACGCGCCTGAACTGGTAGATGAACCAGAGGTGTTTGAGGAGAAGACTGAACCGCCAGAGGTGGCGACTGTGAATGAAGAGGAAGGTGAAAATGATGGATTTGTGATTTCGAATTCGGTGTTTACGCCGTTGCCGGAAGTTGAAACAGAGCTACTTCAACAGCTAGCGACTGAGAAACCGCTGGTTTCTTCGAGGTTCGGTCACCGGAAACCGCTGATGAGGACGACTCATGAAGGTATGAAAAAACTTATATATTTCAAATTAAATTTTGAAAAAAAATCTGCATGCATTTATAATTTAATAATAAAAACATATTTAAATTTCAACATTCAAAGCTAATTTCGTAATAATTGAACTTTTAGGGGTGAAATCACTGAGGGTAGCAAGAGTGAAGAAACAAGAGACATTAGAAAGCACATGGAAGAAGATAACAGAAGGGCGTCACGTGCCTCTCACGAGACACCTAAACAAGTTAGACACGTGGCAACATCAGAATCAGAACCGTAGAAATGAATCCCCGGTTCAAAACATAAAAAAAGTACTTGAACCGTCACCGAGTCAGGACGAACTGAACCGGCGAGTCGAAGCATTTATTAAAAAATTCAATGAAGAAATGAGATTACAAAGAGAACAGTCATTACAACAGTACATGGAGATGATCAATCGTGGGGTTTAAGTTAATTTAGCAATTTATACTATTACAAAAGAAAGATTTTTTTTTTATTTTTTTGAATATATATATATAGGAAAAGAAAAAGTAGTGCAAATAGGAGCTAAAGTTTGTGAATATAGAATTGTAAAATGTTTTTATACTGAAGAGTATTAACAACACTAAATTACCCGTGAAATTTCACAAGTATGGTCTGGAGAGGGTAAAGTGTATATAGACATTCTCACTACCTTATAGAGATAGAGAGGTTGTTTCCGAGAGACCCTTAACACAAATATAGCAGTCCCAAAAATAGAAAATACTAAATATAAAAATAACTATAGTGAAAAGCAAATGAAAACTCATAAATATAATACAAGTAACAAATAAATGACGATCAATAATAACTTAATATAAAATGACACCATTAATTCTACAACCTATATATCACAAGGCAAGAAATCATCCTATCCTACTAAGCCTACTAGTCTTCTATCTAAGGTTATATCCTCGATGATACGAAACTACACCATAATATTGAAGGGTATTGAACTTGGGATAAATGAAAATTCAAATAAGCATTATACTATTTTCAGTTTAAAAAATTAATAAAGATTTTCTAAGCTCGTGATTTTGAACTAAAGATAATACACACACTATGATTAGTTTTCATAGTTCTTTATTCTTTCTTTCTTTTATTTACCCTTTTTTCCATTATTGTAATTAAAAAAAAAAACAAATAAAAGTTTTCTCCTTGAAGAGAAAAATACAGCCAAAAAGAAGTTTTTAAGAAATGGTACTAGGAGAAAAAACTGTAGCCAACCCTTGATCTACTTTTATATGTAGCTTGTCATATGCCATTAATGTCTTGTAATTTGACTTGTAAGTTCCTTTACCTCTTGCAAGAACTTCACCATCTACATCAATAATCCCTTCTTTTGATGGATTATCTAGCTGTGTACCAGGTTCTAGAACAAACGCTTTAACCTGTAATTTTTGTATAATAATAAAAAAACATTAGTTTTTACGTTTGAATTAATTATAGAACATGCAAATTATAAGTAATTTCAACACATCACATGTGAACATACATGGGGCTACATTGACCTATGGTAGTCACTTGTACACCCTCGTAGAAAAATTGTATTGTGCATATAGAAAAGAATATTGTGTGTATATAGGTCAAAAAGAACCTTTTAGAAATATATACTAAAGTTTTGAACAGCCTTAACAAAATTCCTAGTTTTGTCACTGGATGGTATCAGAGCAGGAAAGAGGTATACCGATATTTCATGTGTTTGGTCTATGAATTAGAATCAACACAACACATGAGGGGGTTTGTTGAGACAAACTAATGTTGATGTATTTCAATAAGTAACAACAAAATGTAGTAATTGAAAGAAAGAGTCAAGTCTTAAAGAGATGAGAGCTTGCAAAATGGAAGCTTAACTTAGAAGGTTGAAACAAGAACTCTACCTTGAAGTACAAGACATACGGTGATTTTACATGACCGCCTTTGTTTAACTCGGTCATAAACGATAGCAACGTTAGCTTTGGACAGTCCTTTATCACGATCAAGTCCAAATAACCATCTGAAAACTGCAAAAGTGCTAAGGTAAAAACACACATATTGAAAGTTAAAATGTTTGCAGCTTAGATGAGTGTTATTAGCTTTGGATATATGGATAGGCTAATATGAGTTTGATGAAATTTATGTCCAAGGAAACAAAACCCAACCTTGGCGTCTGGTGCTGCGAGAGCATCTTCACCTCCCCAAGGTACATTATGAAGCCAAACTGATACAAAAGGCCCCTCAATCTTACGGTTGAAATCCTTCATATGAAAAGCAGGACCACAATACCCCTTGTGCTGAACGAAACTTGATATAACTTCACTAATAGTTTCACCTTCTGGGTCAGCTGGTTCTCCAAAAGTTTCATAACCTGGTGCAGCCACAAACTTTATACAACCATTGTACCTCCTTAGGCGAAGTATTCGTTGCATTGCCTGCCCAAATAGTATGGAACAAAATCCAGTTTGACATTTCAAGTTCTAATGTTTAAAAAAATCACAAACTCAAAGGAAAAAGAACGTGAAACGTACATAATAATCTATCCGAGCACTACCCATCCATCTATACTTCTCAGATTCGATATCAACATCAGCTATAAGACCTGGAAAACAAGTAATCTTCGAAGTCAATATAGGACGAAACTCAAATCAGTGAAACCACAGGAAAGAATGGAAGATGTAATACCCCAGGCGAGCATCAGCACACTGAAAAACCTGCAATGCCCCTGTGAAATAGTAGCTACATCTAGTGATTGCTTGTACCCTGTAAACAAGGAAGAAAGAAAACTTCTTAGCCTTAGTCGAGAAAGATAAGAGTAATGGAAACTTCGCCTTCCAAAAGCATAGTATTTCCCACCTCTAATAATAGCAAGTGTTGCATTAGACGCGGTACAAGATAGACCAACAGCATCTAGAAGAGACTTTGCCATGCCGTTTCCAGTGCCTGTATTAACATATATGACACACAATTATAAAGACACTGAAAGGGTTTCTACATACCAATAGTAATAAAGGAAAGGACAAACCTGCAGGTACTACTCCAAGAGGCATCTTTATTGCAGAATCCCAATCCTCCCTTTCAAGTAATCCATTAACTACCTACTAAAAGTTGAAAAAATAGAAAGTATGACCGTGAGGAATCACAAAAAAAAACGTTTGAGCTTAACGCCAATCCATAAACAAGTAAAGCCCTTCCTTCGTCAAGTATTATATGATGACAGAAGGTCTTGGCATAATTGTTCAACTATGACTGAGCAAACGCAGAAAGACAGTAGGATAGACCAGGCAATAAAAGAATAATAGGCAGCAAAAACCTACCTCAACCAAAATTCCATCCCCACTGACACAAACAATTCCATCATATCTCAGAATATCCAATGATTTAGCAATTTCCTTTGCATGTAGCTGATATTTAGTTTCTAAGGACAAAAGTTAAGAATAAAAATCATGACAGACTCAAAAATCATATAACAAATTCAATGCTGCTAACCTTGCAGTGTATAGTCGATATTTGCATCGTCAAGTAGTGGCTTTACACTATCAATAAAAATCTTTGGTGCAGATCTCTTTCCACCATAAGGATTCACAAACACAAAAAGTTGCTTAGGCCGACCTGAAAATTCCAGTCACATATCCATCATACAAAGATTCATGAAAGCAAAACAATAATTACAAATTACTATCAATAGTTGTGCTTTTACTATTGATGGACGCTACTGAGTCTATCACTTTAAACTATAATCACACAATGAGATCAAGCCTCGAAACAGAAGGAGAGAAAAATCCTCAATCGGAAAAACAGGGAACTTATATAAAAGGGTAGCCCCTGCATGAAGCATCCTGCTTTTACCCATGGTCGGGGAAAGGGATACAGCTCTACATGCAACTTAAAAATAAAATAAGGAACTTGATTCAAAAGTCGAAAAGATCCTACTCCAGTTCCCTTGAAATCGATAGTTCAATCCTACTTCTGATTATCTCCACATAACAAACCATTTAGCATTATTCAGACATAGGTGAATGACTTCAACTGTCTGAATATTTAGAACATTTTAAAGTCAACATGCTCATGAGACTTCTAGTTACAACGACAATTACATATCCAGTATAATTGCACAAGTGAGGTATGACAAGGATAGGAAGTACGCAGACTTCACCCACCTCATGAGACTTTCTAGTTATCTGTACGAAATCCATATAGTTGTTTTCACTTAAGCAAACAAAAATGCACAAAAGATATTTTCTAGATTCACTAATTAATAATAAACCAACCATATTTTTGCTCATATATATTCGATTAAATTCTTACTACTTTTACCAAATCATAGCCACTTTCCTTCATGAATCTAAGCTATATACAATGGCAATCCAAAAAAGACATAATTTTTGTACTATATGTGTAGTTAATAACCTCTTTATCTGTATACAAAGCACCCACACCCACATTTATTCGAGGGCGTCTTGGTTAGAAAATTACACTGACTAGCTAGGTTAAAAATTCTTCTTTTTATATATATACTTTATACCGACTCCCTTTGCCTACTTCATGGATTTACTTCTTTATATTGACACACTTAAGTAAAAATCCCAACTCCGTCACTACTTGTGACCAAATTCATAGCTTGTCCAGTTAATGGATTCGCAACTAAATATTTACGCATATTTCATAGAAATAGGATCTAAGCAAAATCGACTAGGTTCGTCCAAACCCATACCTACTACTGTAGCTCCGCCTCTATAAAAATTATAATTTTAATTTTTTGAATTATTATCAATATTTTTTACCTATTATATCAGGTTTTTTATTTTACTCTCAAGCTTTAACAAATCAGACTTCTAGTTGATAGTGACTTCTTGTTGATAGTTGACATGTAAAGTTGAACTCTGAAAAGCTATCCTCTTCCTCCATTACTCAAATAAAGCACTTTCGCTTTAGAAATACACTACTTTTGAAAGATCCGACACACACCTGATGATATTTTTGAAGACATTTTTGAAGAGTCTGAACAACATAACCGTTTGGTATGCTAGACAAGTATAGATAGTTCTCGGATAATACTATCTTATCCCTTATTTGGGGAATAAAAATACCTCTAAGGCCTTAAGTCTTTTTTGTAATACTCTCTTTGTTTCAATTTATATAACTCAATTTCCTTTTAGTTGGTCTCAGGAAAAGGACATATTTTATATTTAATAATGATTTAATTTTGAAATATCTATTTTATCCTTAATAAAATGATTTCTAGCCACATACACATTTATGACCTTTTTTTAATGAACATGGTATTCAAGCCAATTTTCCCGCACTTCATCTAATTTCACGAGATATTTACCACTATCCATCAAGGCCTTACCACTATCTCAGAGATAGAGAGGTTATTTCCGAAAGACCTTCATCTCAAAAATCATCCCCAATAGTAGAAAATACTAGATATGCAACATGAAAAAATCACCTAGTATTTTTTACCTATGGTGAAATTTGAACCTGAGACCTTATGACCCTCGACCACAAACATTAATAATTTATTTTAGACTATAAATCTCAAAAGTATTCCTTTTTCTAAAAAAATTATATCAAATCACACATAATTACAACACATGGAATAAATAAGGTGGAAGGATGAAAGAAATTTTTGTAAAAAAATAACTTTCTTATAAATGACGCACAAATATATTATTTTTAATACAACAAACCAAACACTAAATAAGAAATCATACCAACCTAACTTATTTTCAAACCAACCAATAATTAATCTGATCGTAACTTACTTTCAAACCAAACCATCCAACTCATCCATACATATCATGATCACGGGAGATATCTCGTATAATTAATCGAGATTGCATATAAACAAAATTAAAAAAAAAAATGTTTTCATAAGTGTTTCAAAAAGTTACCTAGTGAATCAATGAACTCCTGAAGCTTGTGACTCCAAATTCGAAGAGAATCCTCCGATAACATCTCGAAATCAAATCTCCTCCTCCTCACGTCAACTCCGGTGTTCCCGCCGCAGCAAATAATTCCACCTCCTTCGTCCTCCTTAACAACCCTAATTTTAATTTTCGTACCTTCGACGGTAAACCCGAGAACCTCTTTCTCAATCGACAAGCAATTTCCCGTCCACCAGAGCTTCCCTTCATCCACAGCGAAATTCACCGTTGTTTCAACTCCGTTAACCCGAACCCGGTCCGATAGAACCGGAGCTGCTGGAATGGGCTTCGTTTCACCCATAATTTGGATTGGATTAGTCTCACTCTCTGTTCATCGTGGAGGATCATTATATATATATATATATTTATTTATTTAGAGGAAGCTTCTATTATGAAATTGCCGGCACGATTTTTTTTTGTTGTTTCTTGCACTTCTTCTCTTTACCTTGTTTGGATGGTCCGTCAAAGGGACGGAGTCAAAATTTTTACAACTAAATTTATACACATATAATTATATGTTTATCGTATTATATTGTATTGTATTATATAATATTATTTGAATTAATTATATTTAAATAGATTATATTTTTTTTGATAGCGCTTTATTACATAAAATAGAATTTTTTATTATTATTTGACGATACATTTAAACATATAATATAATAAATATTAATAACATATTGTATATCTAGATTAATAATATGATAGAACGAATAATAACCATTGAAATAAACTATTATTATATTATGTTGTACATTATCATACTAAATTATTTTAATATTAAATAATATTTGAATTGATTACATGATGGGTTCTAATTTGTGTGAATAGTTGTTACGTATTATTTTATTTATAATGCATATAGTTTGTTCTATGTATTATCTTATATTATTCAACTGAAATAAATTTTATTTTTTTTGTCATTACATAATATTATACATCATTAATTTGTGAAATAACTTGTTTGGACAGGTTGTCACCTATTGTATCGCATGACCTTGTTCGTTTTGAATTTGTTATTTAAATTTTATTATATTATATTATTAAATAATATTAAAAAATTATTTATATATCGATTGATTTGATTCTATAATTTATTCTTAAAAGGCCAGCTACATAATAAACTCTTTACACTATTATGTTTATGTCATTATCCTATTTTGTTTTGTATTATTTTATTTTCTCCGTCAATTTAAAGGAGTGCTTGACTAATAATAAAATTAAAAAATAAATTTTAAAATTTATGTCTAAATAAATTATATATATTTATTTTAATTATTATTAAAATATTTTCATACTGGTTTGGTAAAGTAATTCTTATGGAATGAAGTTTGATTTTAAATAATGATTGATTTGTTGGGGTTTTGTTATTTTTATTAAAAAAAATTATTCTTGGCCATATTTATTGTTAAGCAATTTACATCATCGGGAGACACTAAATTTAAAAATTTACAAAAAAAAATATTCTCGTTATGTAGGTACGTATAGTCAATGTATATTTATATATCATAATATATATTTAATATATAATTTATGTATAAGTAATATATATTGTATAACAATATATATTTTTTATAACTATATTATATAATTATGTATGTTTCGTTGACAGAAGAAGTAATATTTGACACCATCCAAACAAAGAATAAGAGGTAGTAGTTGGTTTTTGCACGATTTGTTGACATGACACATGAAGGAATTCTAATTCATCCAAGATATAGTAATATTCAATGTATTAAACATATTTAAATGAAGTTAATTGTTATAAATGAAAAAGGGTAAAAACTACTTTTCAAATATTGAATTTGAATGTTTGGTGTTCATTCTTGAGTTTGGGTCGGTTGTTGGTTAAAACTATAATCAAATTAATTTAATCGATTTTGAAAGTAATAAGTTTATTAAAGGTATATACATCTCGATAGATACAAATACCTAGTACATGAATAATCCATAAAAGGTTATTGTGGATTCAATTAAGTAATAGTATTAGAGTTATTATTACACAAACAAAGTGATTTAGTTAAATAATACTAAAATCATTATACACAAAGATTAGGGGTGCGCAAAAATCAAATTGACCGATAAATCGAACCGATAAAAACGTAATTGGTTTATTGTTATTGGGTTATTAGGTTATCGTATTTTTAATAGTTTTGAAAAAAAAATTATTGAGTTATCGGTTTGATATCGATTTTTACTATTGGGTTATTGGGTAAATCGATAACTCAATAAGATTATAATAATTTACTATTTTATCCCATCGTAAATATTAAATATTAGTAATTTAATAGTAATAGGACACTATAGTGATACTTTACCTATTTTAATATTTATCATACTTAAGTGATTAGTTACCCACTTTAGTATTTAGTCTTTACTCTTTCGTACTCCATTTGCTTTTATTAATGTAAATTTCCATTATCATCCTTATTGGGTAAACCAAAAATCGAATCGTTAAGGACTTAAAATCGATAAAAATTATTTTATTGGTTTGTTATTGGTTTAGCATATTTAAAAATCAAAAATTGATAAACCGAACCGATAATGTCTAAAACCGAATCGAACCGACCAATGTACGCACCTACCAAAGATCAAATATAAAAAAGACCCAAGCTCAACAATCAAATCAGTTCCCGAGGGAGTATAAGAAAATTATATACCAAAACACTAACAAGAGAATTTTCAAATATAAATGGTAAAGTTAAAGATTTACATTAATTAAAATACAATAAAATATTCATATATTATTTATGAATACTATACAAATAATTATAAAATTTATATATACAATTATTCGGATCGGTTTGATTATTTTTGCTAGGTTTTTTTAAGTAATACCAAAATCAAACCAAATAGTATCGATTTTCAAAATTTAAAAACCAAATCTAATCAAATCAAATTAAATATCAAATTTTTTAATCAGTTTTTTTTGGATTGCGATTTCGGTTTGATTGTTTAACCATAACCATAAACAATCCTACTTAATAGTATACAATAATAATATATTTAGTATAAACATACAAATAAAAAGAATTTAAAGAGAATAGAATATATATATATATATATACAAACCTCACTCTTATCTCATGAAGATAGAAAAATTATTTCTAAAAGATTTTCGACTCAAATACACCAAAGTTCAATAATTAATTTATATATATTAATGTAGACTTTGTTTATCTTAAGTTGAAATCATGTTACTTCATCATTTACCTTTTTGGTTTAATAAAATTTATATTTGGTGTAAAGATGTCTCTGACACAATAAAAGTAAACTATAAGATAAAATGGAACATGGAAGAAATTCAGAGAAGGTTCTTGAAATAAAAATTAATTCGTCCATTTTATTTTATGTGACATTTTTTAAATCGAAACAATATTTAAAAGAAAAGAACATTTTAAAGTTATAGTCTAAAATTATTCTTAAAAATTTGTGTTATTATAAATAATTTTATTAAGGATAAAAAAAAATACAATTATTTTTGGACGAATTTAAAAAATGCTACCTAAAATGAAACGGCAGGAATGAAAAAAAGGTTAAAAAACTTTATATATGATCCCAAAAAAATGGGATCTACTGATTATATCTTTATTTTTTTAAATAATACTATTATTTTTAATTAGCATATTAATTAAATGTATCAGAGGGTGTATATGTGTGTATATATATATATATAAAATAGGCTTACATGCTCAAACATGGAACATTTAACTATTCCATGTGGTTCTCCATGCATTAGCAAATAGTTATAAATAAGCAATTTGTGGATAATATTAATAAATATATTTATTTTAGCTCATAAAAAATATTCACTTCACTTCTACTAAAGAGTTGTAATAATATTTCAAGCTTTTCTAGTTAAGATCGGACCAAAAGATTAAAAGGATTTCAAAAATAAGTATAAAAATGGTTTGGATGGAATTTTTTGTTAAACGATTCAAAAGATAATTTTGAGGGAGAAAAGTTGCTTAACAAGAAGAGTGTGTGACGTGAAACTACCTAAACTTAGTTTATTTTACCTCTTTGTTCATAAAACGAACTCAGTGCATGCGTTTTAATTTATGTGTTAAATCATATTTTTGTTCATAAAACACATTCAGTGCATGTGTTTTATGTTTTGATGACCTCTTTGTTCATAAAACACATTCAAAACATGAGTGGTGTTTTATGTGTTGATGACTCTTTTGTTTATAAAACGCATTCAATGCATGCATGTTATGTGTTGATAATCTCTTTGTTCATAAAACGCATTGATGAGGTCATTAGTACATAAAACACACTTAATGCATGCATTTTATGTGTTGATGACTTCTTCGTTCATAAAATGCACTCAAAACATGCGTTTTGTGTGTTGGTAACTTTTTTTTTCTTTCAAAAAACGCATTTAATGCATGCATTTTATATGTTGATGACCTTTTTGTTCATAAAATGTACTCAATGCATTCATTTTATGTGTTGATGACCTCTTTGTTCATAAAACGCACTGATGAGATCATCAATACATAAAACACAAACACATGTATTGATGACATCTTTATTCATAAAACGCACTCAGTGCTTGCATTTTAATTGATGACTCTTTGTTCATAAAATGAACTCAGCACATGTATTTTATGTGTTGATAACCCCTTTGTTCATAAAACACATTCAATGCATGCGTTTATGTACTAATAAATGAACTGAAATATAAACAAGTCTGCATCGCAGACTTGCTCCATCACTATATCTTATTTTCAATTTTAAGCAAGGGCATTTTCGTCTATTCTCCATCTATCCTAGATCAAAACGACGAGGTCGTTGCGCCTCAATAATAGCAACCTCAACTTCTTTCTACAGACTTATCTACATTTGCATGAAGTTTACTTAAATATTTAAAGGTTTGCTTATTTAAACTTCCGCTTATTTGTTGAGTCTTCAATTTAGTAGTAAGTCAAGTCAAGTGGGTCGCTTGAGGCACGAAATAATTTTCGAATATCGACCATGTCCAAGGTGTAAGCTCTGAGCGTGACAATTATTTGGTAGCTAGATAAAGTTAGGCATTATTATGTTAATTATTTTATTTTTATCCTACATAATATAATACATAATTTTTTTCTATATTAGTTGTGCATATTTTAAATTGTGATCAAACTCTATATTAAATTTATACACGAATAATTCACCTCCTCACCAACTATGATATTATTATACGAAATTAAATTCTATCATTACTCATCTCAAAACCAACTATCTATTTGACCTCTAAAAGTGTCTCATAGTTCTTGCCTCATGAAAAGTAAGAAAATCAAAATTAAATTTGTGATAGAATGATAAATATTTTTCTGTCTTAATTAATTCGAGTCTTGAAAATAATAAAAGTAAATCTAGAAGCTTCACTATAGATCAGCATGCATTTAATATTATTTGTCTAAACTTTTTATGTATATTTATTTTTAAAAAAATCACTAAATACTATAAATATTAATAACTTAATATTACTATAATATAGCAAGAAAATCTTTATAACTCCTTGTCTTTTTTCTCCATAAAGAGTTATCTACAAAAGTTTATAATTAGAGAAATGGGGTTGTTTGACCAACTCCAAATTAATATAAAATCTTGTTTTAGTTGAACTAAATCACAATCTAATTTTAATTAATATTATAAAATACTTCTTTCAAACTTTGCATTTATTATGACTTAATTGTCAATAATTTAAGTGTGATAGCAATATAGGTACTAGGATTTTTCATATTTGATTTCAAAAATCATAAATTACATTTTAAGTTCATTTTTTTTTAATACTTATCAAACACAAAAAATAAATTAAAATTTTCACTTTTTATTTATTTATTCATGAGTTTTTTTTGCATTTTCTAGAAAAATCTTTTCATTCCTACTAGATACACCTTTAGCCTCTAAACATTATTTGCACACCTTTTCATATAGTAACTATTTATTATATATATATATATATATATATATATATATATATAATTACCCTTTATATCTCCAACACACATTTTGTGGTTGAATTGGTATCATCTTGTCACCCTACCATCCATATTGCACTTTTTTCTTATCTTCAAAAAACATATAAATGTTCTATTTAAAATTAAATATTCTTGATAAAATAGGAAATATAAATATAAATATAATAAAAAGGATAAAAGAATGAGTCACCAAATTACATCAGACGTGACCTAATTATCAATGAAATCAGTCGAGCATCATAAGATTTCAAGTTTAAATTTCAATATTGATAAAATATTAAGTTTAGCATTATAAGATTTTACGTTCAAATTTCAATATAGTTAAAATATTAAGTAGTTTGCTCTCATCTGACCTAGGACAGAGTTATCTAATATTCCCTCTATCCAATATTAGTTGTCCTCTATACTAAAAATAGACGTCCAATGATATTTGTCCATTTTTTGAAATCAAGAGATAATTTTACTCTTATCATTAATTATAATTATTTATCTATAATATTTGTTCATTTTTCAAAATCAAGAGATAATTTGACTCTTATCATTAATTATAATTATTTACCTATTACCTTTTTCAAGAATCTGATTTTATCAATTCAGTAAAATCATCCTTATCACTTACTATTTTTTAATCTTTTCGGCAAGTCAATAATGAACAACTATTGTATATTAGATAAGGCAATAAAAATATTGTAAAATTAATCAAGACATGTGTAAACTTATCCAACCACCCAAATTATTTTATTTTTTATTTTTTATTTTTTTTTAAAGAAAACAAATTTGGGTGGTCATTACCTTGTGGCTAAACTTTTAATTGTCCCCACCAAAAATCACAATCAAATAGATTTTGACCCCACCCACCCCCAACCTGCAAAATAAGCAGTGGGTGACCTAAATTTCCACCAATGTGAAAATAAAAACTATATATTATATTAGCCACACATTTATAATTCTTTTTCCATTTGCAAAATGCAAATTGACAACTATTTGTCCCCCTCAACCCCACTAGATAAAACCAATCATATGTTGTACTTTCAATAAAATAAAATTATTTAATTTTTATTTTTAGAAATAAAGAAATATATAAGCATAATATATGGAATAAATAGATAATAAAACTCCATCTTTGCTAAAAATATATAAAACAATAGGTAATAATTATTCAAATAACATGAAGTATTAGGGGGAGTTGGATGATCATTTTACTCTTTGAAATTATTTTTATTCTTTTTTCGTTAAACTAGATATAATTAAAAAAGATTATGTGTGGATTAAATTTTTTTTTATACATTTAAAAGTTAAAAGTTGCATGATGATTGTGGCTAAGAATTTTGCGATATTAGAACAATAATACATACTCAATAAGTAATAATTATTCAAATAACATGAAGTATTAGGGGGGAGTTGGATGACCATTTTGCTCTTCGAAATTATTTTTATTCTTTTTTCGTTAAACTAGATATAATTAAAAAAGACTATGTGTGGATTAAAAAAAAAATTTATACATTCAAAAGTTAAAAGTCGCATGATGATTGTGGCTAAGAATTTTGCGATATTAGAACAATAATACATACTCAATAAGTAATAATTATTCAAATAA
>JBCEWC010000031.1:0-25915 GCA_038996855.1 Solanum aculeatissimum | reverse complement strand
CATGAAGTATTAGGGAGGAGTTGGATGATCATTTTGCTTTTGAAATTATTTTTATTCTTTTTTCGTTAAACTAGATACAATTGAAAAAGACTATGCGTGGATTAAAAAGAAAATTTATACATTCAAAAGTTAGAAGTCGCATGATGATTGTGGCTAAGAATTTTGTGATATTAGAACAATAATACATACTCAATGTAGTATCATAAAGTGAGATAAATTTTATTTAATATATTAACGTAATTATATATACTTAGTAGATCTAAATAAATAAAATTTAATTTTATCTCAAAAATAGTAATAATTTTTTATCAACACTCGAAAAAAATATTGTGCACATATTATTGAACTTCATAAAGGAACTTTTTTACAACTTTTTTAAAGGCGTAGAATAATACAGAAGCTATCAACGTACCGACGTGGACAAAAAAAATCTCCAAATCCTATAAATTAGATTTTGGTACTACAATTTAATCACATCATAAAAAGAGAAAAAAAATCACAAGAAAATTTGATTTCCTTTTGTGGATTAAGAAGAATCTTTTTATTATTTTTTACCATTTTAAATAAAGAAAAAAAGAACTTCCTAATTTCTTAGAAGCAAAGAAAACAAAAGGAGGGAAAAAGAAAAAAGTAAAAAAATTTAATTTTTTTCAGAATCTTAGTATATAAGGAAAAAAAATCAGCCCATTTGAGTAAACTGTCAAGCAAGTGGAGGAATTTTGCAGAGGTGATTCTTGTTTCCTTCTTCAGAACAACTGTTTTACTTAAATTTCATCAATTTATTTCTGCTTTGATTTAGGGTTCTTTTGCAACGTTTGTATCCTATGTACATATATATATTCTGCTGTTTTATTTGCTAAAACACAACTTTGGTGTTGATTGATAGATTGATTTTGATTTGGTACTTTTGATGACTTGGGTGTTTTTAGTTTTGGTCTGTATGTACAAAGATTTGATTTTTATGGTATTAGATAATGCTTTTAAGAGTTTGATTGCATTTTGGCTTTGTTATGTCCATTTCCAAAGATTTCATTTTTAGTGTTAAGAGTTTGATTGGATTTTGGTACTTGGTTCTTGGATACATTTTTGTTCATTTTTTTGCTGAGATTGAGGGTTGGTTATGTATATTTCCAAAGATTTCATTTTTAGTATTTAAGAGTTTGATTGGATTTTGGTTCATGGTTTTTGGACACTTTTTTGTTCATTTTTGTTGAGTTTGAGGCTTGGTTATGTCTAGTTCCAAAGATTTCATTTTTAGTGTTAAGAGTTTGATTGGATTTTGGTTCATGGTTCTTGGATACTTTTTTGTTCATTTTTGCTGATTTGGGGGTCGGTTATGTCTATTTCCTAAGATTGGGGTTTGGATTTATGGGTCTTTATGGTTTGGTTCTCTTACAAAGATTTCATTTTGATGATGTCAGATTATGCTTAGAGCTTGATTGGATTTTGGTTGTTGGATAGATTGTTCATTTTTGCTGAGTTTGGAGGTTGATTATTAGGGTAATAGTGATAGGTTATTCTTTTTGCTTTACTTGAGTGGGGATCTTCGGAAACAATCTTTCTACCTTCACGAGGTTATAGGGGTAAGGTTGTGTATACACTACCATCCCCAGGCCCTGCTTGTGGGATTACTATGGGTATGTTGTTGTTGCTGCTTTGGTGGAAAAAAATGGATCTTGCAGTTGGATTTTTTGTTAGTTTGGTCCATTGCCAAAGATCTCAACTTTTTGTGTTAGAAGTTCGATTGGGTTTTGGTTTCTTGGTTATTGGTTACTTTGTTCATGTTTGCTGAGTTTGGGCGTTGATTATTGGATAATACTAATTGGTTATTCATTATAGTTATGTCCATTTCCGAAGATTGGTTTTGGTTCTTCGAGTCTTTATAGTGTTGGTTCATTTTCAAAGTTGTTTAGTATTAGACTATACTTGTGTTTGTTTGGATTTTGGTTTCTTGGTTATTATATTCTTTGTTTATTTGCTGAGTTTTGGTGTTGATTATTGGGATAAAACTGATTGGTTATTCATGGTGTTGTCTGCTTTCGTGAAAAAATTGAATCATGCAGTTCTTTGTTTTGTGAAGATGAAGAAGAAAATGGCGTTGGGAAACGAATGTGAAAATTTGGGGTTAGGCATTGTGAGGAGTACCTCTTTTGGGTGCAAAAGAGTCACTTTACCAAACACAGTTGATGTCGATTTCATTTCAACTACACCAGCAAAGAGAATCTGCAGCCAGAACTCGTCTTTTACTAACGACAAATCTGTCCTTGAAGCGTTGCCTAAAGATATCTTGGTTAGTTCATAATTATTTCGTATACTCTGTGTGTTATTTGTGCCCATTGTTCATGTTAATGTTCATATTCATGCTCTCTCAAATGAAGTTTTGCTTTCATAGTTCAGGATTGTAACAGGACCATGTTTCCCTTACCCGTTATTATGCAGGTAAAAATAGTGTGTAGGGTTGATCACGACGATTTGAAGAGTCTGTTTCATGTATCGAGGGCACTTAGAGAAGCGGTAAGCTTTAACCATCATTGAAGTATTGTTAATGAAGTCTTAATTAGTTGAATGAAGCATTGATGAGCTATTGTTTTTCCTTATGTATGATCAGTCAATAATTGCAAAAGGATGGCATTTCGACTTCAGCACACCCCGAAAGACACTTCCTTTTCTGAGTGCTTTTGATTTGGAGGAGCTAGGTGATAACGATGAGGTAGAAGAGGCACCAAATGCTCCAATGCAATCGAAGACTGCAAGGTCTCGGTTGAGCAGCAAGAAGCTGGCTGACATCTCTGTAGCCTTGTTTGCCTCAGACAGTTAAGGAAGTTGACCGCGGAAATAAGGTGCTCAAAGCACGATTGTGTATAGGTATTGCTGAACTAGAAATTCGGAAAGGATATCTAACGAAGGGCTATCTTATTGGCAAGAGCGGACGTAGAGATGCCCTTGATGATCATTTACCAACTCTGGAAGTACATGAGTAGAGAATGCAGTAGGAAGTGAAGGGGTTGATCACCTAACCAACCAGCTCTGGAAGGACATGAATAGTCACCGGACTTGTTCATTGATAGACGAAGCTCTCTCTTTGTCATCACATTCCCTTTGTGGTTCGCGGCTACCTCCAATGGAAGTCCCAATCGTAGGGTAGACTAGGCTAGGCTCGATAGCAGCGCGAATCATGGTCACTAGAATCTTTTACATAGAGTCATTGTTCTTCAACCCTTTCATTTAACATTATCTATGGCTTGTTTATAGTTTGTACATATTTGATAGGTACATTTCATAATAATTTTATTGTTGCAAGTATGAAAAGTTCAGCTTTCTTCTTGTTATTGATATTACTATTTCATATTTTTTTTCTCGAGAAAAACAAGTTCCTTCGAAATGAGGATAACAACTATCATATTAAATAAAAAAAGTGAAATCGGTATTTCATGATCGCATTCTATTATAATTGTGTTTTCTCTTATGAATCAATTTGCCCCACGTCCAACCATCCCCACCACCCCCATACTTTTTTCCCCACCCATCCCTACTTTCATCATGTTATCTAAATATTTTAAAGTAAATAAAAAAATAACTTACTTTTCAATAAAGTATATTCTAGAATAATGTTCTTTATGAAAAATATATTTTTATTCCAAACAAACACATTTTTAATTTCACGTTCATTTATATCAAAAGCAAGCTCAAAAATCTATTGAAAACAGATATTTTTACTTCGAACAAAAGCAAAAATAAAGATTCATATAGATTCTAATCTTTTTCAAATTTCACGAGATATATTATTATCATTGTTGTAATTATATAAGAATAATTTGATAGAAAGCAAAAACAAAATAGGGAATCTTAAGTTGAAACAAGATGTAATTATTTGTTCACTTTTCATGTGTGGCAATAATTATTTTAGTGGTACTAATAATTGACCTAGGGAAACAAAATTCCACTTTACTCCTGTCTTTATTTAAAAATTGAACAAATTTGTCCTCCATTAAAATAAATTATTATTTAATTTAATGTTTATTACTTATTAAGAAAAAGTTTTGTTTTTACCATTAACTTATAATGAAGCTTCAACCTAAACCATAGTAGAAATTTAAAGTATAAAAATAAATGCTACTCCTTATAAAACCTTATATAATTCCGATTATCAAAACCTGATATAGTATCTATTGCTAAGAATAATGAATTACTATTTTTATCGATGATATTTAATTAATTCGATAATATTTAAGAGTGTAATCTAGTGATGAATAAAGTAAGTTGAGGAACGTAAGATTTCAGGTTCAAATTTAAGTAAAGATGGAAAAAATACTACTAGTAGATGATTTTTATCATCAATAAATCTTAACGAACATAGTTATCTGATACATGTTATTTGTGAAAAGTGATATATAACTAGTGAAATTAATCAAACTACTGATAATAATATTAGCCTTTCAAGATAGGTATCTCATGAAACGATGAAATTAGTCGAATCATACCTAAGCTGACCTAAACCAGGGGCAGAGCTATCATATGGTTAGGAGATTCATCTGAATTCCATTCGATTAAAAATTATACTATTTATACATGATTAAAATATTTATATATATATATATATATAGTAGATGTCACTGACCTAAACATCACGACTTTTATACATATAAAAAAGTATTTTACTAATCCATATCAACTTTTCTTCCTCTAATCCACATGTAATCAATCATTCCTACCACTTTATTAACACTTTTTGGTTGACACCTCTATTTTGTTGGAAAGGCATCACCGCACGAGTGGTGTGTAGAGTTCAACTTAAGGTGGGTAAAATGGTCAAAATTTAGGGTGTATCGATCTATTTGATCTATTTGATTTGATTCAGTTTTAAAATTTATTGATTCAATTTATTATTTATTGATTTGTGAATTATTATAAAGTTATTAAGATATCAATTTCAATTATTGATCGTTATCGATTTAACCATTAGGATTTCACGCGCACACACAAAAAAAATCACTGAAAATTACTTATTAAAAATTAGGTAACGATTTAAATATACCACATATATGTGTGTGATAGATTGTATCTTTGTCAAAAGTAAATAATCGGGAGTTCAAAAATGAAAGATTTAGAGATGTCAATATGGGCTAGGCCTTTGGGCCGGTCTGACCTATTTAGCAGAGTTGAACTAAGATTTTTGAAGCCTATTTAAAAATGGGCTTTCTAGTCCGATCCGAATAAGCCTATTGATTTGTCGGGCTTTTGCAAGATTGGTTGGGCCAGCCCGTCAGCTAAAAAAAAATAGAGTATTAAAAATAATAAGAGTTCAAACTCAAAGTTTATTTAAAAATTTTAAATATTAAAATTTAGATACAAATTATGTTTTTATTTTAGGGATAATTACACTGAGGGATGTTTCACTTAAAATAATTACAAAAAAATAGTCTTTCGTTGTATAGGTATGTAGAGTCAGTGTATATTGTATATTATAATGCATATTTAGTGTATAGTTCATGTATAAGTAATATACATTGTATAGTAGTGTATACTTTCTATAACTTTTGACAAACTATATTGTATAGTCATGTATAGTTTCACTGATTTGGGCCTATTTTTATGTAAGTAAAACGTGAGTTATATTTGTTGTAAATTAATTAATTTTTTGTATATATACAAAAATTTTCCTTTATTTTATGTAATAGTAACACTAATACCATATAATATTATTTTATTGCTATTTGCTTTAATATTTTTAAATTATAATTTAATTTAAAATTTTATTAAGAAAATATACTTGTAAAAATGTGGGATGACCCGATAAGGCCCACAATACACTTATTGATGAATTCGACTAACTATTTTCTGGCCAACTAAAAACTGGGTCAACATGACCTTGCCTATCAAATTTTAAAGCTTGTATGAGCTAGCCCGAATTGGATGGATCAGTCTGTACTGACAACTCTAAAAAATGAAGTTAAACTTTAAGTCAAGGACTTTGTATGTTGAATGGTATAAATAATTTTTTTTAATTTTTTATTGAATTATAAGTTCATTTATCTTATAAGGAAAAGAGATGGGGTTCTTGCATAATTGTATAGACAAAACAAATTCTGTATTAAAATAAAAAGGGAAAATAACACTTTGTATCCCAAAAAAATAATTTATAAATGGTTGCTCTTTTATTTTTATTTTTATTATCTTCATTTTTAACTATTCTCGCACGTTTGATGTTATTAGAGTTTTTATATACTCTGATGGTATCAAAGAGGAAGAAACAATGCTTCTGTGCAAACATCGTTCAGTTACTCCTTGATACCATCAGGGTATCAAAGTATACATAATTTGATGCTATTAAGGATGAAGAAGCAATGGTTCAGAATACTACTCATTTACTTCTTGATACCATTAGAGTACATATATATACTTTGATGGCGTCAAGAAGGATTTGACAGCGCTTTAGGAAAAAGATTGTTCAATTACTGTTTGATACTATCAGAGTTTAGAACTTAATAAATAAGATTGTGATTTTTCTAATTTTCTCTGAATTATTTTTATTTATTTCTTTTTAAAAAAGAGAAAATCTTGTATGATATTTATAAGATATCAATATACTGATGGAGTATCCATAGCATTAAGCTCAGTATTATATGACTAATAAGGTATCAATATACCGATGAAGTATCACCGACACAAAATAAAAAAGATGAAAGTGGGGTATAAAAAACAATACTCATATCAAAATTTAGATATGAGTTCCTCTGGATGTTTTGAATCTTTTAACATATTATTCGTTCGAAACAATTCAAGTTTCTGGCACATTGAATTTAAAATCAAGCTCTAATGGCTAATTGTGTCTTTCAACCTCGACTAACTTAAAATCTCCTATACATTATCCCAAATTTTAAATATAACATCCTTTTGATATTTTTAAGTATTTTAATATATTATTTACTCAAAATAATGCAGCGGCACGTCAAATTTTTAAAAAACTTTAAATATTTTGAATTCTAATTTCTTTTACCAAATCTTAATTATACAAAAGTTTTAAGAAATGAAGTAACAATAATTAAAAAACCTTAATCCAATAACCGACTTACAGTTGTAATAGTTCCCATTTAATTTGTGGATAACAACATTATCATAGTTTTTTTATTCGTATTCAGATTAGTGTCGAAAAGTTTTAAATCAAAATAAAGTAATTTTTAATAATGTTGCATCTAGACATATAATACCATAGTTAAACTTTGATATAACAGTCATTTAATATAATAATATTTCACTATAATAATTTGATCTTTTTAGAACCATTTTTCATATTTATAGAATTTATTTTATCCGAACACTTCTTATAGAATTACCATTTTATGATAATCATATTCAAATATTTTGTAATAATTTTTTTTTTATAAAATAATATTATGTATAAAAGTAAATATTAATGATAATCATCATTAATATCGTGTACATACTATATTTCAAATATAAATATCTAATAGAAAAAAAATTACTATTTAAATAGTATACATCAGTCGTAATCATAACTTCACGAAGAAGGCTATTGATAGACAATCGTTGCGTTTTTTTTTTAAATATTCATTCTTCTTGATACATAAATTATTATTTTATTTTATTTTAATTTTTTTACATATTTTTATTTTTACAACACCTCATAGCTATTTAAGGTAAATAACTCAAATGGCTAATTGGATCATAAATTCATAATTGATAATCTTGATGGTGGGACGGTGGTAACGTGTCTAATAATTATTATTAGCTTTAAATGATTTAAATTTATTTTTCTTTTTAAAAATAAAATAAAATAATAATTAGAGGTTTTGATCGGAATTTTTTTTATATGAAGTCGTTTTTATTAGAGAGTATTTTATTTTTTATATAAATTTTTTCAATTTAATTTAGATTTTATTTTTATCAGATTATCGATTTTGTAATGATTTATAATTCTTTCTTAACAGGTTAAATTGATAATCCAATAATAGTTGAAAAATGAATTTTGTAGGTTCATTATAGTTTACTACATAGATTGCACAAATAATGCAAATTTTTTCATGTATAATCATAATAGTTAACTCTTAATCAAATTGATAATAATCAATAATCGATATCTTAAGATTCTTTAACTATTTAACATGATTATGGATAATCGATAGTCAAATCAATAATTTTCAAAAAATTGAATCGACTTACACACAATTTTAGTGGATAAGTACTTCTTCATCTTTAATCATAAGTTTCATATTTGAAATCTGAATATAAAGTCAAAATTGATGAGAATGATTTAACAACAATGTAAGAATTTTTCACGCAACTTCAAATAATTAATCGAACCCAAAATTATCTCAATTTATGTCATCATCATGACTAATGATGTATTAATGTTACATTGAAAAAAAGAGGAGAAGTATTGAAAACACAAGTAAACTTGACACAAATTATTAGTTTCGTCCCAAACTATTGACAGTGTTAAAAATATCATTTACTTGGCTAACTGAATTCAAATGCACTTCCGATTTTAAAACACGAGTTCTCGATAAGTTTAATGGTATTTTCAACACTTTTTCAACTTTTTATTAAGATCTGATCCCGTTCTCCTACAAGAGTTTGAAACCACTTGTTATGTCATGTGACAGATCGGGAGTATATTTACGTTCAATTAGTCAAGTAGATGAATGTTTTTAAGATTTTCAATAGTTCGAAAATCACCTAACTGAATTCAAATGCACCTCCGATTTTACATTCTCGTCAAATTTAAGAGTATTTTTAACACTTTTCTCGATTTTTATTAAGATCTCCCTTTCTCCTACAAGAGTTTGAGACCACTTGTTATGTCAAGTGACAGATCAGGAGTATATTTACGTTCAATTAGTCAAGTAGACGATTTTAATAGTTCGAAAATCACCTAACTGAATTCAAATGCTCCTTCGATTTTAAAACATGAATGCAAGACACTTCTACATTCTCGTCAAATTTAAGAGTATTTTCAACACTTTTCTGGATTTTTATTAAGATCCCCCATTCTCCTACGATAACTTGAGATCGCTCGTTATGTCATGTGGCAAATCAGGGGTATATTTAACTTCAATTAGTTAAATACATGAGTATTTTTAAGATTTTCAATAGTTCAAAGACGAAGTTAAATAATTTAGGTCGAATTCATAGACTTTTTCAATATTTCTCTCAGAAATAAATTACTGACACGTAAGTACCAGTTCACTTCCCAAAATATTAAATAAAAAAGATAAGGATAAAATTTGTTGACTAAATGCTGACGTGTACATGCCACAGTGTGAATTCTTATTTGACTTAATTACTTCTTATCCCAACTACAAAACCCAATAAGAATTAATTAGTACACTAATTTTCATATTAATAGGATTAATTTTCAAATATTTAAATTTAAATTACTTAAAAATTAATTATATAATGTATTTTTTAGATAAAGTGTAGATTAGTTAATTGAGAAATAAAGTAATTTCTTATTTTTTAACCAATAAAAGTTATAATTTATTTGTAAAACTAAAATTTTACAATTCGTTAATGGTTGAGGTAGACTGAACTTTTTAGTAACGCAAATAGCACCACTGAGGCACCGACCTTATCTTAATCGAAAAAAGGCATGAACGATCATTTTTGAATAGTTCAGAAGTATATTTTGAATTTTTTCCTGAAAAAGAAAAATATTTATATATATAATAATATAAAAATGACAATACAAATGAGAAGAATAATATAGTCAAAATATTAATATAACTATTTTAGTAAGTGAAATAAAGTTTGTCCTTTTACATAAATATTTTCCCATAATATTTTCAGATTTCTTGATATTTATGGTAAATCAATACTATATTTTAGGAAAATTTATCATTTCTTTTTTAAGATTTTTTTTTACAGCTAATAATAAATTAATATAATTAAAAAAACATTGACAGCTAAGTAATAAAATCTGAACATATCTGAATACATATTTTTTTCTATATATATACTCCTTTATTTAATCTTTTCTTCTTCATTTCTCATATTTTCTCTAAATAATAATAATAAAATTCTTAGTAATATTATTTGTTAAAAAAAATTATGGCTGGTGGTGTTGGAATTAGTCATGGTGAAAATAATGGAAAAGAATATCCTGGAAATTTAACTCTTTATGTTACTATTACTTGCATTGTTGCTGCTATGGGTGGATTGATTTTTGGTTATGATATCGGAATTTCTGGTACGTATTTTGTACGTGTATTCGATATATTATTTGTTTATTTGGATATGTGAATTTAAAATTTAGAGTCAAGAGGATTTAAGACATGTATGTATGTCAACTTTTTGTGTACATATGTTAAATAGACAGAATTAGAATTTAAAGTTGATGAATTTTGATTCCATTTATTTTGAAATTATTGGTTAAAAAATCTTTTTTTTTTGTGATTCAAGTAAATTTATCTTGATGAATTTAATTTTTTTTTTGTTATACATGGAGGGAGGGGAAGGGGATTATGTTGTTTGTATCCTTAAATATTGTCTAACTTGTTTCGGATCCTTCAAAAATAATTTTTGACGCACATTGGACAAATAATAATTGTATTTGCTTATTGAAGAATTCGAGCAGTATAATTTATGTTGTATGATAAGAAAAAGAAAAGACTGTGTACTTATGTTCTATGTTGCTCAGATTCAATGCACGTTTGACTTATAATATTGAAGAATTCGAGCAACATAACTTGTGTTGTACGAAAAGAAATAGAAAAGATTGTGCACTTATTGTTCTATGTTGCTATGGTGTAATGCACATTTGACTTACTTTATTGAAGAATTCGAGCAACATAACTTGTGTTGTACGAAGAGAAAAAGAAAAGATTGTGTACTTGTGTTCTATGTTGCTCGGATTCAATGCACATTTGACTTATATTATTGAAGAATTTGAACAACATAACTTGTGTTGTACCAAAAGAAAAAGAAAAGATTTTGTGTACTTGTGTTCTATGTTGTTTGGATTGGTCAAACGTCCTGTATATATTATTGGAGAATCCGAACAACATAAAAAATAACATGGTTCTTGTTTTTTTTTTCTGATTTTGTGTGTGTGTGTGTGTGTTTTGAACAGGAGGTGTGACATCAATGGACTCATTCTTGAGAAAATTTTTCCATTCTGTTTACACAAAGCAACAAGAAGACACATCAACAAACCAGTACTGCAAATTTGACAGCCAGAGACTAACAATGTTCACATCATCATTGTACCTTGCTGCACTTTGTTCCTCAATTGTTGCATCAACTGTTACAAGAAAATTGGGAAGGAAACTCTCAATGCTCTTTGGGGGTGTCCTGTTTTGTGTTGGGGCTTTGATCAATGGTGTTGCTAAGAATGTTGCTATGCTCATTGTTGGAAGAATTTTGCTTGGTTTTGGTATTGGATTTGCCAATCAGGTGATTTTTTCAAGATTTTAGTTTGCCACGTGACATGTTTTTTTGTTTTGTTTGGTTTGATTAACATGTCCTTGTAGTTCTTGCTTTTGATATCCATCACCTTATGTTGTTTATTTTGTTTCAATTGGATGGAAATTCGCCACATGACATGTTTTTTTTTGTTTGATTAACATGTTCTAGTAGTTCTTGCTTTTGATGTCTATCACCTTATATTGTTTATTGTATTTCGACTGGATTTGAATTCGGCACATGATATGTTTTTTGTTTGATTAACATGTTCATCTATCACCTTATATGGTTTTTTGTGTTTCGATTGGATGTGAATTTGCCACATGACATGTTTTTTTTTTGTTTGATTAACACGTTCTTGTAGTTCTTGCTTTTGATATCTATTGTCCTATGTTGTTTATTGTGTTTCGATTGGATGTAAATTCACCACATGACATGTTCTTTTTGTTTGATTAACATGTTCTTGTAGTTCTTGCTTTCGATATCTATCACCCTATGTTGTTTGTTGTGTTTCGATTAGATGTGAATTCGCCACATGGCATGTTTTTTTTCGTTTGATTAACAAGTTCTTGTAGTTCTTGCTTTTGATATCTATCACCCTATGTTGTTTGTTGTGTTTTGATTAGATGTGAATTCGCCACATGACATGTTTTTTTCGTTTGATTAACATGTTCTTGTAGTTGAACCAAGTTTTTTTTGAAAATAGCCTTGCTACTTCCATGAGGTAGTGGTAACGTCAGCTGTTTGCGTATAGTCTACACTCCCTAGACCCCATTTGTGAAATTTCACTCGGTCTGTTGTTGTTGTTGTAACATGTTCTTGGTAAACTTGTTATGCAGTCTGTTCCTTTGTACCTATCTGAAATGGCACCATACAAGTACAGAGGAGCACTTAACATTGGCTTTCAATTATCCATCACAGTTGGCATTCTTGTAGCCAATGTGTTGAACTATTTCTTCGCGAAGATTACATGGGGTTGGCGTTTGAGTCTAGGAGGCGCTATGGTACCTGCATTGATCATCACTGTCGGTTCCCTCCTCCTCCCCGAGACTCCCAACTCCATCATCGAACGTGGAAACCACGAGGAGGCCAAGATGAAGCTCAAGAGGATTAGGGGTGTCCATGATGTAGACCAAGAGTTCAATGACTTAGTCGCGGCTAGTGAAGCCTCGAGGAAAGTTGAACATCCATGGAGGAACTTATTGCAAAAGAAGTATAGGCCACATCTCACTATGGCTATTGCCATCCCATTTTTCCAGCAACTTACTGGGATCAATGTCATCATGTTTTATGCTCCTGTCTTGTTCAAGACTATTGGTTTTGGTGGTGATGCTTCACTTATGTCTGCTGTTATTACTGGTATAGTCAATGTCGTTGCTACCATAGTCTCGATTTATTATGTCGATAAGCTGGGAAGAAGATTTTTGTTCCTTGAAGGTGGAATTCAAATGCTCATCTGTCAAGTAAGTCGAAAATCTCATTTTCTTTCATTGAAAAACGCTTGCTAGATACACTAAGCTCTTGTTATCTGTCGAGTCTTGAGAAAGGAGAGGAGTACGCGTGGTGTACTGGTCTATTTTACGTTGTCTTACTGGTCTATTTTCGTTGTTTTGATGTGTAGATTGCTGTGGCAATTTGCATTGGAGCAAAGTTTGGGACAGATGGTTATGCAGGTGAATTACCAAAATGGTATGCAATATTGGTAGTCATATTCATCTGTGTTTATGTAGCAGGATTTGCTTGGTCATGGGGGCCTCTAGGATGGTTAGTCCCTAGTGAAATTTTCCCTCTCGAAATTCGTTCAGCAGCACAAAGTATCAATGTATCAGTAAACATGATCTTCACATTCATAGTCGCGCAAGTGTTCTTGACTCTCTTGTGTCATCTGAAGTTTGGTTTGTTCATATTCTTCGCGTTCTTTGTGTGTTTGATGACCGTGTTTGTCTACTTCTTCTTGCCCGAGACGAAGAATGTGCCCATTGAAGAGATGGTTGTGGTGTGGAAACAGCACTGGTTTTGGTCTAGGTTCATGGATGAAGTTGAGTATCCTGGTGTTGCTAATGTTGAAATGGCAAAAGGGGACAATGAGAGCAAATTGGTGTAGACATATTTTATGAAAAGGGGTTGTTGTTTATGTAATGTTTTGTTGTTTTAGACTTGTTTTGGATAGAAAAAGATACATATGTATGCAGTTTATAATTATAATTTCAAAGATGGAATTGGCCTCTTTTTGGAAATATTTGTGGCGAATCTCGGAAAAGAGCTTTATTTTTACGCATAAGAGATTTGAAAAAAATTACAAAAAACTTTCTTTACTCTTGATTGATTTCCTAATAAAACTGATTTCATACTTAGAATTTTAAACGTGATACTTTCATACGTTCTAGTTAAGAATAGAATGAATGTTTACTACTCTACCACAATCCATGTTGATATAGTTCATTTGATTTACGATTTCAAAATCTAATATTTATATATATTTTTAAATAATTTCTCAACAAATTTATAATATTCACATAAGAGGCAAGATTATTTTTAATAAAACTTCCTCTACTCTTGATCGATTATATTTGAGGTAAACTGTTTCCTAATAAAAATGATTTCATACTTAAGAGTCTGAACATAATAATTCTAGATGTTCTGGACTCTGATTAAGAATAGAAATAATATTTATTTTTTCGCCACAATTTTGATTCACGATTTCAAAATCTAATAGTTATATATATATATATAAATAATTTCTCAACAAATATATGAAATTCACATAAGAGTCAAGATTATTTTACAAAGTTGTTTTTTGATATTCTTTTATTGGTGTTAAGGGTTATCAAAAATTGTGATTGTCAACTTGTCATTGACTTGTCTCTTCATAACAAGTGTGGGATTTTGAAGAAAAAGTTTAAAAAAGAATAAAAGGTGTTTGATTTTTAATTTTCTTTTTTCCCCCCGTTATATGCATGGACTTTATTATATATTAGTTATTATTGTTGGAAGATATTTTTTTGATTTTGCTTGGAGAAGGTGGCAAAGGTTGACCCCATTCTTGTCTAAACATACAAATGAAAACTTAAGTCTGCTGATGAGGTTTCGAGACGGGGGCTCCTAGGAAACAATCTTTCTATCTCTATGAGATAGTAGTAAGATTTGCGTATATCCTCTTCAGACTCCACTGAATTTCACGAGATATTTTGTTGTTGTTGTAGTTGTTATATTTATTAAAAAAATAATAATAACATAGAAAAGAAACATTAAGTAAAATACTTCTTAACAAAGACAGTCATATAACCAACACAATTCAAACTCGATAACTCTAAAATTTTAGAAGTAATAATAATTTTTATTGGAAAAAAAAGTATTAAAAACACCTCTAAACTTGGTACGAATTATCAGTTTCATCCTCGAACTATCGATAGTGTTAAAAACACTCATCTACTTGGCTAACTAAACTTAAATAACCCTTAATCTTGTAACAAGAGTGAAAATACACCCCTAAATTCTTGCGAAGTTAAGAGGGTGTATTTAATACTTGTGATAGTTCAGGGGCATTTTTTTAGTTAAGTTAATCAAATTGAAAGGTGTTTTTAAAACTGTCAATAGTTCGGAGATGAAACTAATAACTCGCTCCAAGTTCAGTTTTCTCTTTTTATTATTATTATGTCTAAATTGAATCTTGACCCCCCAAGTTGTAGGAATTGCCCTCTACCCCAAGATCCAAAACTAATTTATTTTATTTATTTATTTTTAATTTCCTATTTTTCTCATATTTGTTTTTCTTCTTCTTACGCCGTCTAGGTTTCAACAAATCAAAAATAAAAAAAATAAAAAAATTGCTAAATCAAAATTGTCTCAAGGAGAAGCAAGAAAAGAACCAATTTTTTTTTTCCTTTTTGTGACAATGGTTTCTACTTCTTGTTGCTCTTCAACAATAATTTACCCTAAATGTTGTTCTAAGCTGCCATTGTTCACCACCTGCGCACGTTAGTTTCATTTGAAAAGTCCCCAAACAGTCACCAATAAATCTTTTTTTGCATCGTCATGTCAAGGTTAGTTTGATAAAAAGATGCGGTTTTTGATATCTAATTTATGTTTTTTTCTTATGAATTTTGGATTTTTAATTTGTGGGGTTTTTTATTTTGAGTTTTTAATTTGTGGGGTTTTTATATTTTGAGTTTTTAATTTGTGGGGTTTTGTTCTTTTTGAATTTGGTGTTGATTTTTGATGTTGTTTACAATATTGTTTGTTTATCTTACTTTTAGGAGAATAAGTTTGCACCTTCAATTCTTAAATTAGTTAGGGATTGGCTATATAAGCAAAGGGGTGGGGGGTGGGGTTAAAGTGGAGCTTTGTTTGTATCTTTAATGGTGGTGCTTGGGGAAGCTTACGCGTAGGGGGACTGATGCAATTTTGTATCAGCTACTTCCCACCAGCACAGGTAACTGAGTTGCTTGGACAATTGGGAAGAAATCACCTAGCGCGATTGTGTCTGGTGGGATTTGAACCTAATGTCTCATGGTTCTCAATACACTTGGTTGAGTAAAGTTGGAGCCTTTTCCGCGGAGTATGTCGACAAATCCACAGTAGTCTGTGTTATAGCTTCGTAACATAGGGGATGAATTCATCATATTTAGACTGTTTTTATGTTGTTTGTTAATCTATTGCAACGAGTGAGTGAGGTAAACATAAGATTTTTCATCAGATAAGAATATTATTGGTTATTTGGATGTCTTGGTAGCTATGTTATATTGAGACCCAATTAGTTACTAGCTGAGGTAGTGATTTTAAGTGATAAGTTTCTTTTTTCTTTCAGATTCCTGTGGGCTTTGGCTTTATTAGAAGAAACTTCCATCTTTATTTCTAGGCTTTGTATTTGATCCTTTCTAGCTTACTTATCATTAGTAGGTACCAAATATGAAGCTAAATGCCTACAAATAAGTGAGAAGCGATTTTGTTTGGATATGAATGAGAAGCATCATAACCAATGTGGTGTGATCACAACAGAGTCCAATTGTCAGGTGGCATAGAAGAAGAAGAGAAATGAGTGGAGTGTATGAAATTACTTTAATAACAAACTACTTGGCATGTTGCGGGAAAGCTTTTATCAATTGAATAGTTGGCCCCATATACTAGTTATTTATCAACAACAATAAAATTGAATCTCATGTAGAACTTATTGGTTATTATTTGCTCAACAATCCACGCTTTTGTATGGCATAGCATTACCATGTTTTGAGAGTAGAGCCTACAAGACCACAGATGTGTGTTAGACCTGGATAGGGGGATGTGGGGGGGCCCATAAGAAGGGTCCCGTGACAACAACAACAAACCCTGTGCACACAAGGGGGTCTGGAGAGGGTAGTATGTACGCAGACTTTACCTCAACCTTTATGGGGAAGAAGGGTCCTGTGACACCATCAAATATTTAAGAGAAATTAAAACATGGAGGGAGTATAGCTGTTCTTGAGTTATATGATTCTGTTAGTGAATTCCTAATGTATATTGTTTTCGTGTATCCGTTATTTTGATAGTACTTGGATTGCTTTTGAATTACCTTGGTCTTTTGTTGTCTCATAATGCCTTTTGTAACTCGTGTTTGTACTTTTTGAGTGTTAATGCAGATTTTTTAGAATCGGTAGTATTAAAAGAGTTGCACAATCCCTTGGAAAAACTCACAGAAGTGCCTATTTCGGAGAAAAACATGGATTGCTTTTTAGGGTTGGGATATGTTCTTCAAAGTACAGATTTTATGGGCAATACACATCTTCTGCTAGAGGATATGCTTCATTTACTGGGTACAGAGTACAAAACGATATGTGCAACAAGTTTCACAAGATACAGTTAGCCTCTTTGTGGAGCAATCCTAAAGCACATCATGCCCGACTTGCTTGGAAGAGGTTCTTACTGATTTCTCTTTACAGGGGAAGAACTTTTATGCCACTAAGTAGAATTGCTCAAGCAGTTAGTTTGGCTTTGTGCCGTTCTGCGGTTATTGTTCCAGGTATATTTGCCTTAAGATATGGAAAGAAAGTAGCAGTGGCAGAGGCAGAGGCCCTGCCGGTTGTGGAGCTTTCCTCGGCAAGGAATAGCTTTTATCTACGTGCACAAGATAGTCATGTCTTATTTACTCGACTAATCCTTTCAGCATTTGAAGGTGCTATTCTTTTGGTGAGAGCTTTTTATTTGGCAATCCTGTTCTCTCCAAGCATTGCAATGGCTCCATTTGCAGAAGTTCTGGGACCTGGGTTCAGGAAAATATGGCTTCAGGTTGTTCACCGGACTCTTGAAAGAGCAGGTCCAGCATTTATAAAATGGGGCCAATGGGCGGCTACACGGCCGGATTTGTTCCCGAGAGACTTGTGTGCTGAGCTGTCAAAGCTTCATTCAAAAGCTCCCGAACATAACTGGGCCTACACTAAAAAAGCGGTTGAAAAAGCTTTTGGTCGCAAACTTCCCGAGATTTTTGACGATTTTGAGCAGACCCCTGTAGCATCTGGAAGTATAGCTCAAGTCCATCGTGCTTCCTTGAAGTCTAGATATCCTGGTCGTGTGATCAAGCCCGTGAAAGTGGCTGTTAAGGTTAGACACCCTGGAGTTGGTGAATCAATTAGAAGAGACTTTGAGATTATCAATATAGTTGCAAAAATATCAGGGTTCATACCGTCACTTAAGTGGCTTAGATTGGATGAAAGTGTCCAGCAATTTGCTGTCTTTATGATGTCGCAAGTTGACCTAGCAAGAGAAGCTGCCCATCTAAGTCGTTTTATTTATAATTTTCGAAGATGGAAAAATGTCTCTTTCCCTAAGCCTGTTTATCCATTAGTACATCCTGCCGTGCTGGTGGAAACTTTTGAGGAAGGGGAAAGTGTCGCCCACTATGTTGATGAACTTCAGGGTCATGAGCGACTTAAGAGTGCGCTTGCTCATATTGGGACTCATGCACTTCTCAAGATGCTTCTGGTAAGTTTTTCTTTGATGTACTTTGTTCGAATTGCTTTTCTTATCATGGATTTGTTTGTGGTTCATCTTACAGTAATGGTTTCCTAAAATTTGTCCTTTAAAAAAATATATGGGTCAGCTGCAACAAGGAATGTATCTTTTTTTTTTTTTTTCCAAAAAAGCTTGAAGATAAATTTTTAACTGCAATTGGATCCAAAAGAGGTTCTACATCCAGTTACTTCAATTCATCCTTCTATTGTTTCTACTGTATAATATAATTGGATTTACTCAATCTAAGAACAATATTCTCCAGTACTTCTCCACATTCTGAAGACACTATTAAAATATGTCATAAATAAAGCTTATTTGATATTCCTTAGTGTTATTGGTTGCTTTTTTCCTTTTTCAAATGTAAATCTGAGATGAGTATTGGACATAAGGATCTATTGACTTTAAGGGGTTGCTTGGTAGGGTTTATAAAAATAGTACTGAATATGGTGTATTAGTGATGTTGGGATTAGTTTTGGTTACCTTCATCTCAAAGAAGTAATGCTGGGATAGTTATGTGGACACTATTTTATATCGACTATTTGGTTTGTTGTACTAAATAAATAGGGTGTATTAGAATAGAGATAGTATTGAATAGTCCTATTAGAATAGAAATAGTACCCCATATTGGTATTGCCATAGTTTACTATGTATAAGATTTTTCTTTTTGACAATGTTTACTATGTATAAGAATAACATGGAATAAAGTGTATTAGTTATACATAGGTTGAAAGCACTACCAAACAAGGGATTGGATAAATAGCAAAGCTAATGAATGTATTATCTTCACTAATACCTCCTACCAAATGACCCCTAAGAGCAAATAATGTTATATGTTTGTGGAAAGATACCCTATATGCTTTTGCTTGATGTCTCCATCCATTATGCATGTGCATATATTGTAGGTTGTTCAGATATATTCCTTTTTGTTCATCTCCTGTTTCCTCTGCACAAGATAATGAACAGCATTTGTCTTCACATCAAGACATTACTTTCTTCCAATATGGTCTGGTGAAAAAGGAGCTCACTAGTAACTGGCTTCACCCAAATTCTCTCAAAGTTGCTTTCAAATAAACCATCACTTTGAGATATAGGCTGTAGCCTGTACACTGGCGCAAGTGGCGACATACTTATTATTGAGAGTGGGCAGAGAGCTGAGTTCTTTGCTATTTTGTTGCTTTTCATGTGTTTCTTTTCATGTTATTTCATATATTATGTGAAAGCTTAGATGTAAACTTGACATAATAAATGCAAAGCGAGATGTGTGTGCTTGTGTGAGAGATATTTTACTAGTGGACCTAAGGTACACTTCTTTCTTTCAGGTTGACAACTTCATGCATGCAGACATGCATCCAGGAAATATTCTTGTCCGTGTATCACAACACAAGTCCTCTCAGAAACGTATATTCAAGTCAAAGCCCCATGTGATTTTCCTTGATGTAGGCATGACTGCTGAACTTTCTCAGAACGATAAGTTGAATTTGCTTGAATTCTTTAAGGCTGTTGCTCGTCGAGATGGTACCACTGCAGCACAGTGCACTCTTCATCTATCAAAGAAGCAGAATTGCCCTGATCCAGATGCCTTCATTAAGGTGAATATTTTAGTCAATTCAAAATTTCTTTTCTATTGCAAACCGATTCTCAAAGACTCGGAACACAATCTGTCCATTCATGGACCTACCGAGCATCCACCCTTGCATCTATTTGATGCATCATCACATGGCCGTCATGTAACTCCTTGAAAATCATGTCATTCACCTGAATTAGAAACATGTATATGCTTGTTTCTATTTACATGGTGACTTTTGTTGTTGGACTGGTTTAACCAAAGTACTTTGACTAGTTAGCTATCCTTAAAAATGAAGTTCAATGAAGCAATACCATTAGAATTGTTATGCTGGTTGTTACTTCATGAGAAATTGGGCTGAATCTCCAATATACGGGTGTGAAGATGTGGTTTCCCTGTTCTCTAAATGACTTCTTCTCTTTTAGGAAGTTCATCAATGTGCCTTTTGTGTGTCAGCATTAGGGAATTGTCCTGAATGCTTACCTTTGATAGAAGAGCGTGCCAAACTTCATTTCTTTTTTGATAATGTAAGAGCATGCTAAATCAATTAGAAGAGAAAAGTCAAAGGGATAAGGAAAACTAGGATGCAACTTGCCAGAACCTTGATATTGTTTTTCTAGCCATCATGATGTAGTCCTCTACTCAGGGTTACGACTTGCAATTATTAGTCCTTTCCTCGACACTGGTGTCACAGGAAGAGCACAACCTAGAACTTTATATAGAAGATCATAATTACTGGGCGTTGTAGTCAATGTCAGATCCATCTATTTACTAGTGACAACAACTGGTGAACACTTGTAAGCATCCTGCAGAACCAAATCCAATTACATTCTCTGTGTTCATAGTGTCCGGAAGATCTGATGCACCGAGATACTGGTGACTTTATCAGTTCTACCGGTGTAGATAATTGTGAAATCAGCTCGCTTGCTGCTTATCTCTTGGAATGTTCTAGTTATAATGAATGGTGAAAACATGGTTTCTTATAACATCATTGGACTGCTAAAATGTCACTTGAAAAATGATCTATTGTTTTCCAAAACTTCCTACATCATTGAGGAAATTGTAGAAAGAGAAGTTGATAGGGAGCAAAACATTTTGGCTGACAGACTATCTCAGATAGGGCTAAACTCTGCAAGTACTCATGCAAATAAGCTACAACTTTTTGAGCTATCTCCGTCATTGATGGCTGCTGCTCTTGAAGATGATAGGATAGGAATGTTTTTCCGGAGATGGACTAATCATAGAAGCTCTCCATCGTTTTGTACTAGTCAGCGTTTATCTAACTTTCAACGGGTTGCAAATATTAGTACTGCTACTAATACCCCTGCTCCCCTTATGTTAATACCTTCAACGGGTTGGACCCCAGCGTTGTAATATCTGGTGCTGCGTTTTAATATTCACCAAAAAAAAGAAAGAGAAGTTTATATATAAATGAAATAGGTTATCAGGGTGAAACTTTGCATCTGGTCTTTTTAGTGTTGTTTTGGTTGGAGGGTGGGGGTGATTTGGTGCAAAGTTGAAGAAAAGATTTATGGGGGCCGTCAGAAACTTGCGATCGTTTCTTATTGTCAAAAACTCGTCACATCTTCCTTCCTTGGAAATTTTTGGATGTTTCAGGAGGCTACTTCTTCATACAGATGCACATTGGCGAAGGAGACCATCCTTTGCATCTGTCAGCAGGATCAAAACAGTGTTCCAATATGCAAGGCTCTTTCGAATAGTCATGATCCATTCGTATTACTTTTGTCTTATGGGCTGTATCTAGTGGCTGGTGAATTCTACCCGGTACCGGAAATGGATTTGGAGATTTAATGCAACCACACTCCCCCTACATGGAAGTCTAATGGTTTGGAGACATTGTTTTCCTGGATTTTAGGCTCCCTTTCTCTTCAACCAGCCACTCTTAGTTCCAAAATATGTGTGTGTGTAAAATGACCTTCCTCCAGAATCAGAAGCAACGTTTCCATTGTTCTTGATTAAATGTTTTTAGTTTTCATATTCCATGTCCTGGAAATATATGATTGACTATGTTTTTTTTTTTTTACTTAAAAAATTATTTATGGAGGGAATAGTCTTTTGGAATGTTACTGCGTTTCTGTATAATGGCTTGTTTATAACCACTGCCATTACATCTGTTTTGCTTATGAATTTGTGCCAAGTTTTTGTATCTTAAAACATTAGTTATATGAACAATTCCTTTTTTCCTCTTTGTATCTGACAATATTTAGTCTCTGTCTTCTCATTAAACAGGAAGTGAAAGAGTCCTTTGATTTTTGGGGGACTCCGGAAGGAGATTTAGTCCATCCCGGGGACTGCATGACACAACTACTTGAACAAGTTAGGCGTCACAGAGTGAACATTGATGGCAACGTGTGCACTGCGATGGTTACAACTTTAGTCCTGGAGGTAGTTTTTTCCTATCACTTGAGCTTATATTAGATTGTAAATAAATAATGAGCGAAGGTCAAAAACACACCTAAAGTATCCTGATTTTTTGAGTTTGATACCAGAACTATCAAGTATGCGAGTTTCCTACCTGAACTATCTCTAACTATTTATCAAAGAACACCTAACTATCTATTGTTCTCTTCCTACTGAAACTTTATAGTTGAGGTGTGTTTTTAATAAATAGTTGAGGATAGTTCAGGTAGGCGTGAACACCTAATAGTTCAGGTAAGAAAATAAAAGAAAGGGTTACTTGGGGTGTGTTTTTGACTCGTCATTCATTTTTAATTGAACTTATAATGTTTGCTTTTACGTAGTTCTGGATGAACTGATAAGTATAGAGCTACTCCCTCCATTTCAATAGGAACGCCTCTTCCCTTTTTTAGCAACTCTTTGATTCCAACTTTCTGCATGACATGTTTAACATCGTAATTTGGTTCATTTTGCATATCTTTTAATTTAAGACCACAAGATTCAAAAGTCTTCTTTGCTTAAACTCTGTGTCAAGTCAAAACCAGCCAAACAAATAGATTAGGTCGACTGATACGTTTTAAATTAAAAATATCTCTATAGGGTTGAAACAGCGAGTACACAGCACTACCAATGAGTACTAGACCAAACCTTTCGTGACCTCTACCTATGGACGACAAAGGGAATAAACCTAATGAATACTATTGCTTCCGTACTATACATGACCCTGTTTTATCTTGTTGCTGCAGGGCTGGCAACGGAAACTTGATCCAGATTATAATATAATGCGCACACTACAGACGTTACTTCTCAAAGCTGACTGGGCAAAGGATCTTTCCTACACAATCGAACAGGTCATGGCTCCATGAAACTTCCCTCATGTTTACTGCAAATGAATCGTCGTGATATACAACACACAAATGTATATTTTAGCCCCAAAAGACCAAAATCATGTCTCTAGTTTACATTTTAACCATTTAGCTAGCAACATATCTGCCTCACACAAGATTTTGTTAGGGAAAATATCTTATATATATAATATCGAGCACGAATAATACTGACCTCTGGAGCTTGAAACCTGCGGCAAACAATGGCGAAAGGAAGTGTAATATCTTCCTAAGTGAATTCATTGATTTTTATGTTTCCATTTTCGATTTTTTCGCCTTTTCTTTGATTAGTTTTATCTAGGGAAAAAGAAAGATGAAGATGTTGAAATTTTGTTCTCATCCCTACAGTTTTCCTCTCAATGTATGTAATTTTTCTAGTTTTTGTTGTGCTTTATTTTTCAATATAGTAGAATGAAAAAAAAAATACAATTTTGTGTGAAGCTGTTATTGTTGGTTGCTATTTATTAAGCTGTTGAAAGAACAAAACCTATATATGAGTTGTCCTTGTGTTTCGATTATCGCATTATTTAGTTGTTGTTATCGATCCTCGTTTTCTGAATACTATGGTATGTTAAACCTATATATGAGTTGTCCCTTGTGTTTCAATTATCACATTATTTGGCTGTTGTTATCGATCCTCGTTTTCTGAATACTATGGTATGTTAAACCTATATATGAGTTGTCCCCTGTGTTTCGATTATCACATTATTTGGCTGTTGTTATCGATCCTCGTTTTCTGAATACTATGTTATGCTTTCCCTATTTCTTGCTATATCCTCTCTTTACTTCCTTATTATCATTTTCCAACTGCTCTGATATGCGTTACTTGAACTGAGGGTCTCTCTGAAACCACCTCTCGAGGTAATGGTAAGGTTCGCGTACACTCAATTCTCTTTTGACTTCACTTATGGAATTACATAGCAATTTGGTTGTCTCTAAATTGTTGTGCACTACCTACTTTACACAAGCAGACATATCGATCGAGACGTGCCTGCTTATTCACACTTATATATATATATGTGATAGGTGTATACCACTTTTTATTTCCATCCAATTTTCCATATATCCTCATGTAATATAAAAACCATTTCATATTTTTATATTGCTCCATTGTAATAATTTATGTGCCAATATATCTATAAATCCATATATAAAAGTAAAACAATATACAAAAGTTCTCTAGGAAACACTTATGATCACAACAATTATGAATAATAAGTAAATACAATATACACAATTAATATACATATGAAAAAAAATCATACAACAAAATGTAATAAATTTTCCTTTTCTAATTTATTCATATAACACTAGCATCCAAATTGTCACCATATTTCCTTGGAACCTTGGAGAATCGAGTTGAGCCCTTCTTCGAACCCTATCTGAACTAAGGTCATTTCGACCTATCTTCTACGAAAAAATATCTTACCCTCCGCGTCTTCATTTACGATACGAAGAACTTGTTTAGGAGGATTATTTCTCCAAATTTGTGGATTTTTCATATAATGTCCCAATTGTGCAAATTTATCAGCAGCTCTATTTCCTTCCCTAAAAATATGTGTTACTATACAACTTTTAATTTTAGGAATAAGTAAATTTATACAATTAATTTGTTTTTGTACTTCAACACATCTAACAACTCTTTTTTGTGCAATAATTTCAACTAAAGACTTAGAATCGCCTTCGAGCCACACTTCGTTCCAACCATTTTCAAGTACTAACTCGAGACCTCTGGTTAAAGCTGCTAGTTCAGCAATAGTACTATTAGATTTTCCGATTGATTCAGCATACCCTAGTAAAAATTCGGCGTCGTGGTTCCGAAAAATACCTCCAATGCTTGATTTTCCTGTTTTGTATTTGCATGATCCATCAAAATTTAATTTTGTCCATCCTATTTTTGGTTTTTCCCATGATACTGGAATTAAATTTAAACTTTGTTTGTGCCAATTTCTTATAAATAGTTGAAATGGTTTTTGATGTATCACACTTTGATATCTCAATATTCTAGAAATATACAACATCTTTTTTTAAAAAATTTTATTGCTTATTTTTTTGAATAATTATTAGGAGGGAAGAAAATGGAAAAAATAAATAAATAATAATAATAAAATCTTGGATGAAAAATATAGCTTCATGAGCAAAATTATGTCATGATGAATCCTATGATTAATGAAAAAAATATTGCAAAAACAAAAGTGATCCTAGTTTGATTATTCTTTATAGGAAGAAATGAAAAATGTAAAATAAAATCGAAAAGATTAATCTCGAATGAAAAATATAAAGAAAATATTGCAGAATCAAAAGTAACCCTAGTTCTTCATATTTTTATACGAAGAAATGAAAGTAAAAATCGAAAAAGGTTTAATCTCAGATAAAAATATAGTTCCATGAGAAAAACCCCCTTTCTATGACAGATGAAGAAAATATTACAGAATCAGAAGTAACTTTAATTTGCGATCAAACGAATGAACCATTGAAAAAGCTAGACATTTTAATTTAAACATGAAAAATGAGATAATCTTTTAATCAATTATGAATATATAAAGATGTATTTTTTGCATTGAGGATTTTGAGTGCAAAGAAAGGAAAGTAAATTATTCATTTTTGAGTCATGAAGAAAAGCAAAGAATTACATGAATAAATA